>JAKCWG010000853.1:0-114677 GCA_021464415.1 Lonicera japonica
TTCTCAATAGATGCCACTGTTTGTACCCCAACTGGGGAGTTGTTATTCTAATAAGTTTTTTTATTTAATAAGTAATTAAATTTGGCGCGTAATCTTAAGTTCAAAAGATAGCTTATTATTATACTAACAAATAATTCCTTTCCTGTTATTATTTAACCTATGTTTTATTGTGAGAAAAATTAAATAAGCCATGTAATCTTCAGTGTGTCTCCGCGTTATTTTAATACTTAATAAATAGTAACTTTAGAAAATTAGGGGAATTACACTCCATCTATTGAATAGATGACAAAAAGAACTGCATTTGTCTTTTATTTTCTCTCCTGTAACGAGTGCTGAAAATAACGGGAGAAGCTATTAACTTTATTCAAATGGAAAAAGTAGTGAATGAGTCAAAGTAAAGTCTGGAATTTCTATCCGTTATTAGCATTTTAGTTTTGAACTACGTATATAATACGATAATAACTTTAATAGCTAATGATCGAAGAAGTAAAAGAGTGCGCTCGCGCACTTGAGTTGGTGGATTGACAAATGCACAAGGATAGAAGATATTGGTTACATGTGTGTATGCGCTTGAGTTGTTGGTTGTGATAAGGCCAATTCTTTGTTATTTAATAGCTGCTTGAATTTATGTATTTTTAATGTATTGTATGCATGTGTACAGTGATTTAAATTTGTTAACCATGTTTCAATGTGTGATAAAAAAGTTCATTTTTTTGCTATAAAGCAAAGTTTGTATATATATGTATATATATTTGTTGCAAATTTGTCAAGAAAAGCATGGACGATTTTCCATATTATCCGCACTTATGGCTCATTGCCTTTTGAAATTCAAGTATATATAACAACTGTAACACATTTTACTTTGGGAACTTTGAAATAAATATTTAAATCTCTTTCTTTGGGATACAAGCTAGCAATATATTAAGCCTCATAACAGTTTACACAACTTTTGTTTTTAATAGTTAATTGCGTTTAAAATTTAAATAGTATACGTACTTTAAAAAAATTGCTAAACTCACTTAAAATGTGCAAAAATTAAATTATAGCATGTTAACATTTTTGTATTTTCCCTAACATTATTTTCACATAGTCCGTGCATTGCCCGGGTCTATGGTCAATATATAATATAAAGATAATAAAAAAACAATAAAGTGACATTAAAGAATATAACAAAGTTACCATAATACCAATCTCGTCCCTATCAATATATATAAACATGATTCGTTAACTTAACGAATTACCCAATATTTATAACAAATTATTTTGAGTCGAATATAGATTAAAACTTTAAACCATTATCAAATCAATTTAGACTCGTTAAATTAGTGATATATATTATATATATATATATAATTAAGTATCAATATTATTCAAATTATACATATATTGTGTTAGTATAATGGTATTCAAAATCCCAATTCTCATTAGAAAATTAATACCATTTAAATAGGGTAGAAATTACAATTTATATAGGATTCACTTCAAAGCTCAATACGACACATAATGAGCAATTATAATAGTAAATCTTAATTGATTTATCATATCTTAACGGTAGTATATAATGTATTTTCCTTCAATACTCCCCCTTGTGCTGAGTCAAAAATGGAATAGTGCATGATTTGTTATCTCGTTAAAAATCTTGCCAGGTAACAAAAATTATGTGGGAAAAAATAACATTGGTTGAAGGAAAAAAGTACAACGCGGTAGCTGCATATGTTATACTCCCCCTTAAGTCTAGCGCCCCCCCCCCCCCCCCACCCCCCTTATGGATCCTTGCATCAATCAACGGAGTTTGAAAAGCTTACGCATTCATATGCTTTTTACATATTTCTTAAATATAGCCTTAGGCAAAGATTTGGTAAACAAATCTGCTACATTCTGTAAAGTCTACATATGTGTTGGTTATATTTCTTCGACAAAAATATGTTTGTTTGCTAGTTATTTGAGTCGTTCAAAATTAAATCTGAAGAAATACAAACAAGCCAAGTTACCGAAATGATGCATTGAAAGATAACAACAAAATAGATATGTTAAGTATTGGAATTTGAATTTAATTTTCTAGGTGGTATTTTCAAAAACCTTTTAGGTCGAATTTTATTTTATTTTTTACTATTTTTCCCACATCCGTAATACTTCAATGAGTTAAATTTATGAAAAAACTCTTAAATTATGTTCTTAATATGTTTTTAAAGTTGTCCCAAAAATTTAGGTCAACTTAATACTTAAACAAATTTAATACGCCAATAAAAAAATTTTAAATTAAATAAATAAAAGTAAAAAAATGTTGAAAAGTCAAAGTTTCATATTGTTAAAACCAACACATGTAACTTTTTAAATGTGTGGCTGTCTTTTATAGGGGGTTATTATTTACACCCTCTATTTTTGTTACAAATACCCCCTTCATGTCAATTTTTAGTCATTAACACTCTCTATCCAATTAAAAGTTAATACAACTATTAATTAAAGAAGTCATTTACGTCTCTCACCTAATGACACGTGAGTAGATTCACACACACACACTCACCCCACATCAGGTGAATGTGTTGTAAGTGACTCGCCTAATATAAGGCAATGAACTGTGAAGTGTACTATAGTATTTCTAAATTAGACTCACCTAATGACAGGTGAGTGGATTCACACACACTCACCTCACTTCAGATGAATGTGTTGTAAGTAACTAACCTAATAATACACACTCATCTCACATGGAGTGAGTGTGTCTGTACACACTCGCCTTATTTGAGGAGAGTTGTAACTAGATTACTCTCCTTATATAAAGCGAGTCAAGCCTGAACAAAACCCGTTTTATACTATGTTTTGGGAATTACATCTTCATTTCAATTTGAATGTTGTAGAATGATGTATGAAAGTTAATATATACATTAATACACCAATAATAATAATTATAATACATTTGTTGCTTCATTTTGGAGTGGAATTTCACCCCCAACTTTTTCTTGAACTTCTTCTTTCTCCACCATCTCATGAACAATACTTCTTATTTATCATAATCCAAGCTTCAAACCTCCCACCAATAATGTTTGTACTTTGATTTGATTTTGATTTCTTGATTTTGAGAGTTGAAATGATAAAGAAGTGAGTCTCTTCTTTCTTTATCTTTTTACTTGAAGCAATGGAATGTGATTGTGAATGGGGAAAAAAGTGGGAGATATAGGTTTAATTATTTGAGTTAATGTTAGATTAGTTTATTAAAAATGAATAAATGGATAGGTTAATGTTTTAACCATTGAGTAAATAAGTTAAGTGATGGTTAAATGAGAGGGTGTTTGTGACAAAAAAGTGGGGTGTTAAAATATATTTTTTATCAAATTATAGATGGTGGTTGATGGAGTTAAATATTAATTTTACCATTGGCCTATAAAGGTAATTCAAAATTTTTTTCCCTCAGTAAAATCTCATTTTTACCACTAGTAAAATCTCATTTTTACCCCGAAAAAATCTCATTTTTACCTCCACATCTACCACTTCTCACCTCACACCTATCACACCTCACCTACCACACCTACCACATCTCACCTACCTCCACCAAAAATTATATTTTTGCCCTTCATTTTTACCAAATTTACCTTTTTGTCATTCTTCATTTACCTATAAATACCTCCCATCATTCATTCATTAAATACACAACAAAAACACATTATTCTTCTCATCCAACACCGTCATTCTTTTTCGTCAATCTCATTCAAGAGATATAAAGCAATTGGCAATACAAATACAAGCCAATTCAAAAAGAAATAAAAGGGTTTTACACTCTCTCTTTTCATACCCTAAAAAATAAAAGGGCCTTATACTCTCTATTTACATACTCTAAAAAATACCATCTACCCTTATACGCTCTCTCTCCTACACAGTTTATTATTTATGCTGTCGAAATAGTTGTAATTATAATTCTATACTTATAAATAGAATTGAGAAAATTATAAAGAGAGAAGTTGGTAGCTTGTATTATTATCCAAATTGATCGCCTTTGAGTTAATACAAAGCAAGCACACACAAAAGGAGGACGTCTACCGGAATAGCATAAGCGCTACCGGGAGAACCTACCTTAAAAAAAATTTCATGTGTTCATCATTGCGTCGCATTTATTTTTTATTCACCAATATTCGCTTTTTGATTGATTAATTATTTACTTCTAGATTTTGACACCATCAGTTGGCGTCGTCTGTGGGAATGATAAGCTCTCTAAAACTCTCGTTCTTTAGAAATTACAAGTGAATTTTCGGTAAAAAACTCATAATCCCGCGGGCTTAGGTAACTCAATATTCACGAGGGCATAACTTCCTACTTAGAACTCCAAATTATGCGATTTTGGAGTCCATTTTGGAGAAAATTTCAAGAGCTACAACTTTTAGTTCAAGCTTTTTCAATTTCATCCATATCGAGGTTTGAAACTTTGATACAAACTTTCTAAAACGAAAAAAGGCTAAAATTTCACGGGCCTATGGTGACTTTATATTATCAGGCGCATAACTTTGTGCTCAAAACTCCAAATCATGCGATTTTAGAGTCCATTTTGAAGAAAATTTCAAGAGGTACAACCTTTTAGTTCAAGCCTTTTTCAAATTCGTCCAACTCGGGGTTGAAAACTTCGATACAAACTTTCTGGAACAAAAAAAGGCTAAAATTCCATGGGCCTATGGTGACTCAATATTATAAGGCGCATAACTTTGTGCTCAAAACTCCAAATCATGCAATTCTGAAGTCCATTTTAAAGAAAATTTCAAGAGTTACAACTTTCCAGTTCAATCCTTTTTTAAATTTGGCCATCTCAGAGTCCAAAACGGAGATACAAAGTTGTACAACAAAAAATGCGAAAATCTTACAGGCCTACGCTAGCTAAATATTTACGAGCACATAATCATTCAAAAATCCGATTCCAAGCTCTATGACTTGCATCCAATGTCTAACGAGTTCTACACATTGATATTTTGAGCTCAACGACTAGCATCCGAGATCTAGCTTCCTTGAGCTAAGACTCGAGATTAACGTCTAGCCAGCCTTACATAATGATGTTCTGAAACTCTAAGACTAATTATCAAAGTCTAGCTAGCTTTATATATTAATGTTTCAAGCTCTACGACTTGCATCAAATGTCTAACGAGTTCTACACATTGTTGTTTCAAGCTCAACAACTAGCATCCAAGATCTAGCTTCCTTGAACTAAGACTCGAGATCAACGTCTAGCCAGCCTTACATAATGATGTTCTAAAACTCTAAGACTAATGATCAAAGTCTAGCTAGCTTTACACATTAATGTTCCGAACTCCACAAACTTATGGTCAGGGGCTAACAAAGCCCTACACATCGGTTATTCGAGTTCTCCCCATGATTATCTTCCTCGACAAGTTCCCGCTCTCACGCCTCAACTTTGAAAAAGATTTCTAATAAAGGCAAAAGACCTAACACAGGCATGGAATTGTCGACCTTGTTCACCTACGAAGGATTTGGGCCTAAGACATCTCGAACATCAGAACTCAGATCTATTACTAGCTCTCGGGTTGAAGGATATCCTCACCAATCAGCTCATCCGAGCTAAATGATAAGGATAGGGGACAATTGATGGAGTTAAATACTAATTTTACCATTAGCCTATAAAGGTAATTCAACATTTTTTACCTCCCGTAAAATCCCATTTTTACCTATAGTAAAATCTCATTTTTACCTCCACACCTAACACATCTCACCTACCACGCCTACCACACATCACCTAGCACACCTACCACATTTCACCTACCTCCACCAAAAATTACATTTTTGCCCTTCATTTTTACCAAATTTACCTTTTTGCCATTCTCTATTTACTTATAAATACCTCCCACCATTCATTCATTAAACACACAACAAAAACACATCATTCTTCTCATCCAACACCATCATTCTCTTCCTTCAATCTCATTCAAGAGATATAAAGCCATTGGCAATACAAATACAAGCCAATTCAAGAAGAAATAGAAGGGTCTTACATTCTCTCTTTTCATACCCTAAAAAATAAAAGGGTCTTATACTCTTTATTTTCATACTCTGAAAAATACAAACTACCCTTATACGCTCTCTCTCCTACACAGTTTATTATTTATTTTGTTGAAATATTTGTAATCCTAATTCTATACTTATAAATAGAATTTAGAAAATTATAGAGAGAGAAGTTGGTAGCTTGTATTATCATCCAAATTGATCTCCTTTGAGCTAATATAAAGCAAGCACACATAAAAGGAGGACGTACTACCGGAATAGCATAAGTGCTACTGGGGGAACCTACCTTAAAAAAATGTCATGTGTTCATCATTGCGCCGCATTTATTTTTTATTCACCGATATTCGCTTATTGATTGGTTAATTATCTACTTCTAGATTTTGACACCATCAGTGGTGTTTGTGACAAGAATGGGGGTGTAAATATTAGCCCCCCCCCCCCCCTCTTTCTATTTGTTTACTTTTTGAATCAAAGAATATTGACATACTTCATTCATTGAATGGTGGCCTAAAAAGAATTAAACTAGTTTATGGGTAAACCGGTCCACACCTTTATAAGGCCTGTAGGTGTCGCACATTTTCCGCGAATGGAAATGGTTTTTCAATTTCAGATCGTTACATTTTTTTAGTGTTAAATTGATCCAGCTTTTATTTTTGAAAAATTTATTTTTATCGCAAAAATTCTATTTTTAATTATTTTTTACTTTTTTATAAAAAGAGTTGGTATTTATATTTTCATATAAAAAGACCTATATGATAGAGAATTTTTACACATGTTTTAAGAGAGTTTTTCGCACTTTTAATAGAGTTTAAAACTTCAAAATATAAAATAACTTTAGTGTTTTTAATTCGTACTAAAATAAGCATTCTTTCTTTAAATTAGATTCTAAAATGTGTGTGATTCCCAAACATTGTTGAAGAACGGTGCAATAGCATGGGAAATGATTTATTGTGAACCTATTCGTGTGACTCGGATATGAGGACTATAGGCGCAGAAGGTGAAAACTTTTGTAGGCAGCTTGTACGATTCAAGTTTTGTAAATCTGTGTGATTTGTGATTAATCGAGTCTGTAAACTTTTGTGCATATAGTGGATTGTTGATGATTAGTCATGCACTGTATGGATACCTTGTTAATTCTGGTATTTGCTTATTGTTTAATTGCTTTATTAATTGCTACATACTAGAAAAGATTAAAAATGTTTTCTAGGATTAAAATCCATATAAATTTAAGTTTACTTTTTGATTAGATTAAGACTAGTTTTTAAGAATCCAACCACTAAATAATAAACCTATGGTTAATTTATTTAATTTGCTTCTGCACACTCTAGATTTTTCACTTGGTATCAGAGGAAGTTACCTTAAGTTGCTAGGGTTAAGTCATAACATATGTTTACGTCATTTCTGCTTGCTTTTTGTTCTTGTTTCGGTTATTATAGATAAAGATTAAATATATCGCTCATATTCTTGATGGTTCTAATTATTAATGCTAAAACGTTATATTGAAAATTTTCTTAAAATCTAAATATGAACATTTATGGCTTGTAGTAATGAATAGTTAGAAAGCACCCACCACAAGTACCATGATTGATAATGTTCTTAAAATTGATATCAAATCTCTTGAATCGTGAAGTGCTGGTGAATTATAATTGGTTAAATGGAACTCTAAAGAGTTAAATTTAATTCAAAATCATGTGACAAAAGACGAATTTAGAAAGATTGCTACGTGTTAGACCTCAAAAGAAGCGTGAAAAATCTTAAAGGTGGTTTATGAAGGTACAAATTGTAGACACCCTGATCCGTGACCCCCGCAAGAACGCTAACGACTATCGAGAAGTACAGTTTTTGGAGCCTGAGACCTACCCGAGCACCCGAAACTGCCCCGAAAGAGTTTGTTGGCTAACAAACCTATTTTTAAGGGGGATTATCGCGCGACATATCAGTATGTCGCGCGACAATCTCTCTTGTGTTGCACGACAAACCCCTCTGACCCAGACCATTAGGGGTGAATTTGGTACAATATCGTACCATACCGGCTATACCGAGTACTATACCGAAAATTTGGTACACCAAAATCTATTACCATTACCATACCAAACTTTTGGTATACCGAAATATTGGTATGGTACGGTTTAGTACGGCACATTACCAAAAAATCAATCTTGTAAATAAGAAAGATTTTTTTTTGAATTTAACTGAATTTTTTGAATTTAATTGATTTACAAAATAATTTATTATTGTTAATTAACGTAAAATATATGCTAATTTAGCTCAAACTTAAATTTAACTAAAAATTTCTAAAAAAGAATTAGACACGATTTGTTAATATATACATCTTTGCACTTTATTGCCTAAAAAAAAGACTAAATCATTAAATAGATAAAAATGTGTTATTACTATGATGGCTCATATTTATCGTAATGCAAACCGATTAAGTAAATTGAGCCATCATAATTCAAATGGATTAAATAAATTGGGACAATTTTAGCAGAACTAAAAGGAAGATGAAGAACTTAGAACCCCTACAACTAAGCAGAATTACAGAATATACATATACATATATATATATATATATATATATCTATAATTTATATATCTTAGTCCCACTTAACCAATTAGGTTCCCAAATTCAGAATAAAACTTACGACACTCTAATTTATTTCCTTTACTTGACATCATCTATTGAGACTATACACTGCCATAGCCTATTGTGAAAGAAAACAAAAACCAATATCTTCTCATCATCAATAAATATTATATATGTCAAAGTTCGAGTACATACTCAGTGAAACAATTTAAATGAACTGAATAATATTAAAATGAACCGGCAAAATTTGTTTAAATGGAATATTTATATGGAACAGGAATTGTTATCTGATTTAGAACTGAAATGGGTCTAAAGAGAGAATAAGATTGTTGACAATCTAGACGATTCATCTAACTTCATCTATATATAATTGTGAAATATTGATAATTAGGTATTTATTTAGTATTTGGTATAATGGCACATTTGATATTGGTATGGTACGGTATACCATACCGTACCAAAAAATGGGTACGGTACGGTATACCATCGGTAATTAATATGAATACCAATGCCGTACCAAAGTAATTCGGTATGGTACAATACCGATTAGTATTGTACCATTACCAAATTTTCGGTACAATTTGGTATTGGTTCGGTTTGGTACGGATTGGTATGGTACAAATGGTATATTTTCCCACCCCTACAGACCATCCATTCTCTGACACATCAGTCTGTCAGAGATATCACTTCAGCCGTTTGTCGTGCGACATTGCTCAATATGTCACGCGACACTTGCCTTTTATGGGAAAATGTCGCGCAACAATATCTCCCGAGCACTATAAATAGGCCAACACCCTTAAGGGTTATAGAAAGCAACTTGGGATCTAAGAATTCTGAGTTTATATCTGATTTTCTGGTCTTCTATCGAGCATTTTCTACGATTGTCTTACTATTGAAGAATTATCGAATCTATTATCGACACTCAACGTGTCCCACTTCTGAAATCGAATTTTTAAAAATATCTGAAGAAGGAAAAGATTATTATTGCCGTAGATCTCTCTGCTGTATTATATTTTCTTTCTTATTATTATTCTCACCAGGAAGGTAAAGAAAGTCTCTTATAGTATTTAAAATTAAATATATGTGTACTTGTTTTACTTCTGTTGTTCTGTCCACATTTTATTTGAAATAACTTATTGCCAAGTTATAAAATAGTCTACTGTTTTCAAAACAAAACTTCCTGATAAAACCATTTGTAAAACCAGAAAAATAAATACATTAACATCTAGATAAAATTCTATTTTCAAAACCCGGACCGATAAAACTTACTTAGAAATTAAAATTCGGCATATCCCGTCTTTTTCATAGACTACGACGTGCCTGATAAAATTCCCCTCAAATAGTTTTAATTTGACATTAAATTAGTCCCGATATAAGACCCGAACTTTTTCAAAGTAATTAAAAAACGAGAAAACCATCACTATCTGAGGAAATAATACGGAAAACTCTCTCTCTTAAATAAAACGGCTTTGTCATTTGTATCTTACATCTTTTAAAACAAAACATCGGATCTCGGAATACAAAGGTTTTCATCAATTTTTCCGTTTTTTAAAAATTAGGTTTTTTATTCGGGAAGTAGTAGACTGTCAATAAAAGTATCCAAGTTATTTCAACATAAAATAAATATACAAAAGACCACTAGAGACCGAAAGGGCGGAACGGGTGCTTAATACCTTCTTAATCCGTAACATAGTTTCCAAACCCTATAGAATCCTGGTTTCGTAGACAAACGTGTAAAGAAAGGCTTGTCTATAGCCTTTTCTCTTATACGATCCCTTTTGTCCATTTTTTGTAAAACGTACTGGCGACTTTGAACGATCCCTCTTGTATCTAGAAATAGGATAGAAAGACACCTTGGCATGAATTATCAACCCATATAAGCAAATGGAATAACGAAATCCCTTCCGATGTTTTATACGCTCAAATACGGGATCGAGACCCGGGGGTTGCATTTGCGGATTCTCACACAAATACTGTAAAAAATTATAAAATCCAATGTTTATTTTCAGAATTTGAAACAATTACAATGAAAGATAGTGAAACCATCATAAAATTCTATAGTACGCTTAAAGATAAAGTTAATTCTTTTTATAATTTAAATGAAATAATTTATGAACATATAATTGTAAAGAAAAATCCTAAGATCAAAAAAGCAGTATAGGAATAATGGTGCTAAGAGTGATGACTGTTTTTAATGTCATAGGAAAGGTCATTAAGTTTGCGAATTTGTGACTAAATAAAACAAGCTTATGAAAGCAAATCAATCTAATCATGACATGCATGTTACACTTATTGATAATGAGGATGATTCGCAATCCCATAAGAAGAAAGAATTTATTCCTTTTGTTGCTAGTTATGTGCCATACGAGTCTTCAAATTCAAAAGAAAAAGATAACATTGATTAAAACTTATCTCACAAGTCAGACGATACTTCTGATAAAGAAGTTAAAAAATAGCTTGATCTTCAAACAGCCTATGACTAGCTGTGTGAAGAATTGATTAAGGCCAAGAAGAGAGAAATTTATCTTAATATAAAGCAAAATTTTTTTGATGAAAAGATGGAACAAATTCAAAAGTGCACCAACCACAAAGATGGAACAAATTTTTTCCTAAGTTGATTTTAGGGTTTTTATTAAAAATAATTTAAAATTTGATAAGCAAAATTAAAAACATAAGTCTTCGATTTTACTATCAAAACTTGTGTTGCATTTTCTAGCAATTAAATCAATCAAGCAACTACTAAAACAATCCAAAATATAAGGAAGTAACGAGGTATCTCTACTTGCGTATGACTTATCTTCGGCACTAACCGACAGTACTTCACTATGATCAAAACAGAATTACAAGCTCGATGACTTACAAAACTTACTTTCCCACAACTTATGCAACAGTCCCATCAATCCCTTAAGCGTAGAATCCAATCACAGTTGGTTTGGCATAACACTTTCAGCTTTTATAGTTTACCCGTCGCCTCTTTCTAACTTGCAATTTCTGTTGTCACAAGTTAGTCACTTTGATCACACCGTCTTCAATTGCAACCGAAAATACTCTCACAAGACTGTGAACGTTTGAAATCTTAATTATTAAATTTGAAGAACAATGGGAACTCTTATGTTATGTAAACAAAATCAGGTAATATCTCAAAATTTGATTTTATTGTTTGGATATTTTTTACTTTTAATTTTTTTTTAAAATCATGTGTTTTTTACCTTAAACAATGAGTTATATTTATAGAAAAGTATTAAGCTAAAGTCCTTTTTAAAATAAATTTAAAATATTAAAAAATAATTTTTTACAATAAAAATATGTACCTAAAAATAAAGTGCCGAACTGAACCGGTATAAAAAGTAATATGCATGTGTACGAATAGGAATTTGTTGATCCTCCTCTAAAAAGAGTTATAGTGACCGTTATATTTAATTAGTAAAAGTAATAAAAACTGTGTGGCTCACTAAATTATTTTATTACATTCACCAATTAAATGTAAGGATCATCCTGACTCTCTTTAAAAGAGAGTCAACAAATTCCTACTTGCATGTGTACTAGTACAAAATTGAAAAAATTAATTTCGTTTGCAAATTAAGTGCCGAAACGATACACGTTCAAGTAAGAATTTGTTAACTCATTTTTAAAAAGAGTCATGATAACTATTAAATTTAATTAATGATACAATAAAAAAATATAAAAATTACTAAATTATTTTATTATTATTTTACTATATATATTAATTAAATATAAAAATCACCATAATCAAATAGTAGAATAAGCAAATTCCTACTAATGTGCCGATTTATCACACGAATTCATGCTGCTTACTTTGATTAAACTTTACACGTGGCAATGTATAAAGGTGGGCTTGGCCCAGTGAAGATGAGCACATCAATCAATGGAGCTGGGCATGTTGGTTTTAAAATGAAAACTTTGACTTTTCAAAATTTTGCTTTTATTTTATTTATTTAATTAAATTAATTTTTTTAAAATTTTATTTCACCATATTAAATTAATTTGAACATTAATTCGATTCAAATTTTAAAAATAACTTTATGAAACATATTCGACATGAAAAAAATAAATATTCTCATTAATTTGTGTCGACAAAACTTTTTGAATTTTGGTGAAATTCGATAAAATAATTTAAAAATAAATTTGACTCAATTTTTTTTTTTTGAATTTAATGTTCAACTACAACCTATATTTTAAATCAAAACATATAACCACTTTACCTTAGGTTCTGAATTATGTGCGATACATCCGGTAAATTTGGAGAGTTTCCGTTAATCGTTGCATTTTCAAATCTTTAATTCGACTAAAACAATTACAATGAAAAATATTATTTTACCATCGAAATGAAACCAATTAAAAATATAAATCTAACAATAATGAGTTAATGAATATTAATTGATGTCAACCCGTTAACTATCGTGTCTTGTTGAGTTGGTATTGATATGAGCAGAAACTCTTAAAACTCAACTCATTTTTTTTTTACTATATCACAAAGGTATCATGTCGTATTATTGTGTCACGTATTGTTTTGCCAAGTTTTACTCAAATCTCAATTAAATTAGTTCAATTTTATTTTAAAATATCTTACCTTTTATCTTTAGTGAAAATGTAATCACATAAGAAAATTTTCTTCCAATATTTTATGAGATTATTAAAGTGAAAAATATATGATTGTGAACAGAAATAATGGAAGGAGAACAGTGAAGACGAGATTTCATCGTAGGCGCATGGTTCACAGAAGATTCCAAATTCTATTGTTCTGTCGATTAAATAGATGGGAAAAAGGACCGCATTCATCTTTTATTCTCTCCTACAATGAGAAGTTTTAAATTAATATTCTATTATATATTTAGCATATAATTGTTGTATTTTTAGACTATTAATTATGTTAAAATTAATATTTCAAAAAAAAATCTGTCAAGATGGTCGTACCCATACAAGACTAAAACGATGAAAATTTAAACCCCTATTAAAATGGTGTTTTGAAATTGTAAATCCAAGATTTAAAATACAAATAACAAGTTTCAAATTGGGAACCATAATTTGAAAATATAATATATCTTAACTTATCATACATAATAGATACAGTATATTCCTAAACAACGAAATAATATAAACAATTATTAGAAAACACAAAAATCACAAAATTATGTTTAAAATTATGGTATCCATCTCTAACCAATTTCATACGAATAATTAACATATCTATTTTCGAAAATATTTACCATTTAAATTAATATACCCAATATACTAAATATACTCTTTCAATCCATCATATCATATATAGATATAAATAAAATGATATACTTTAATGAGAGCTTGACACGTGTCATTTAATTAATGTGTGTTAAGATGATTTTTACTCTTTGGATTGAAATGCATTTTTTGCTATTTATCCACCATGATTATATATTCCTTTTTCCTAAAATGATTCTTTAAAACTCAAGTTAAAAATAATGTATGTTTTTTTTTAAAAAAAGTTAATAATAATGTAGTTAATTTCCCCTCATCTTCCTTCCTTCTAATTTCCTCGCCATTATTCCCCTGGCTCCACCTTTAAAACCTTTTGCTTTTGAGGGCTTAATTTCTGGGAAGTTTTGCACCCCATTTTGCCCATGGCACGCACTAGTATTGTCCCCACTCTTTTGCCATATAATTATTCTTTTATTTAAAAAAGTAACCGACAACATTCAAATGCGTAATGTTTAAGTTTAAAATAAAGATACTTTATCATTAAATCAACAATAATTTAGAGTTTAAATTTCCCATTCCATTTTAAACCTATATTATTATGCGTGCTTAAATTTGTGCACACGCATCACGTGTGTCTCTGCGTCTAATATTTAATAAATAAAAACTTCAAAAATTAGGAGTATTACATTCCCATCTATTACATAGATGACAAAAGGAACTCCATTTATCTTTTATTTTCTCTCCTGTAACGAGTACCGAAAATAAAGAGAGAAGCTAATAACTTTATTCACATGGAAAAAGTAGTGAATTGGACAAAGTAAAGTATTAAAATTTTAAATAGAAAACCTATTTTAAAAAGAAAAATACTAGACCGACTCAAAATATACAAAAAATAAATTATAGCATGTTAATACTTTTGTATTTTCCCTAACATCATAGCCTGTAGGCTATAAGTCGTATAAAGATAATAAAAGTACTATTTTTCTTCATCAACAATGTGAATGATATTCAGAATTAAGTACCATTTTTCGACATCAACAATATGAATGATAATCAAAATTAAAAACTTACCCACTAAATCCGTTTTTTCTAAATATAAATAAAATGAATTAATTCATTTTACTTTGGGAAGTTTCCAATGACATTCAAGTATAATACACCCTCCCCACTGTTTTGCTTTGGGAAGTTTCCGATGAAGATATCGATCTCTTCCTTTGGGATACAACCTAACTATTTATTAAGCCTCATATATAACAGTTTACACACCTTTCGTTCTTAATCGTTAGTTGCGTTTAAAATTTAAATAGTAAACGTAAAAATACTAGACTCGCTCAAAATATACAACAATTAAATTATAGCATGTCAATACTTATGTATTTTTTCCCTAACATCATTTTGACTTCGATGCACGGGTTTGTAGGCTATAGCTCGCATGATGATAGTAAAAATACTATTTTTCTACATCAACAATATGAAAGATAATCAGAATAAAGCACTATTTTTCTAGATCAACAATATGAGTGATAATCATAATAAAAAAGTTACCCACTAAATCTGTTTTTTTTTAAACATAAATAAAATGACATTAAATAATATAACAAAAGTTACCATAATACCTGTCACGTCTCTATCTATGTATCTATAAACTCAATTCATTATTTTAATGAATTACTAATACGACCTATTATTACCCATAAAGTGTAACGAATTATTTTGAGTCGAATATAGATTAAAATGTTAAGCCGTTAAATCCATATATATATGCAATTAATAAAGCATGAACGTACGTAATATTGTTCAAATTATGCATATATAGATTAGAAACAATATGCATAGACATGAATATGTATAATATTACACAACTAACTATATAATTAATGGGTCTTAATAGAAGATAATGGGTTAACGGATATTAATTGTGATAGTGTAAATTAATAACTTAATTTACCCAGTTAACCACGACCCAACACATGGCCGCCCACGTCAGCATCTTATCCTACCACAGCAAGAGGAGCTCCGAGGAGCTCTATTCAGGTGCCAGAGGAGGAACGGAGCTCATCGGCAATTGGGCACGTGCTCGAGAATTGTTTTTGCATAACAGATTATGGAGCTCAAAGGATAGAGCTCTTTCAGCGAGCTCTGTAGCTCTTGCATAACCGCTCTGACAAAGCAGCTGATAAACAGTATGGGCGACTACCACCTGCTCTGCAGAAGACGCAGAACACTCCTCACCTTCATTAAATGCATACCAACTGCATTTAATGCACTGGAATTCATGAAGAAGTAAGGCCAGAGTCACTGATGATCAAGGCATGGTCTCAGATATACCATCAGAGCTCGGCCACACGTTTCCTTCAGTCATATATATACAAGAAGCATTTACTTCTTTTAACAACCAAGTTCTACCAACCTGAGAACTACCTAACAACTCAAGGCAAACCAGAGAATCTAGCATTCAATAACAAGAAGACAAGAGAGATATAGAAGCTTAGGACACTCAGAAGAGCTCCTAGAATAGGGAAGCCATAATTAGTGTAGCTTGAGTATATTCTTATTATAATATTGTAAGGATAAAATAGTTAGAGAGACTTCTGTGAGTTTGTAATAGTTATTCATCATTAATATAAGGCAAACCGAGCTTTTAGCTCTATTCCGCAGAGGAGGATTAACCTATATCTTCATACAAGGCCAACCTCCTCTATACATCTTTGACTCCGTTGATTTATTGCATTTATTGCACCAATTATTTGATCCAATTATTTGACTGTGTGATCTAAAATACCCTTTTAGATTTTGGCACCAATAAATTGATACCGACCCGTTAACTATTGTGTCTTTTCGAGTTGGCACTAATATGGCCTGAAACTGTGAAGGCTCAACTCATTAACTTATAACTTCGTGCTGTATGAACATGCCACGTCTTGTTTTGCCAGATCTATTCAAATATCAATTGAATTAATTCAATTTGTATCCTTACTTTTGTTTATGGTGGTAAACAGTGTATTAAAATACTTAATCTTACATCGTTGATAAAAATGATTAAATGAGTATGTAAGAAATTTTTCTCCCATTTTTCACAGATCATCTATACTATATATAAAAGCACGAATAACTTTAAGTGTTTTTCCCTTTTTTTGTATGGACAAATATACCCTTTTATTCTAAAATTAAAATCTCCTATTCAAAATGAAAATTATGTTATACTAAAAATAAAATTATATATTTTATGTCTTCTACTCAAAATGAAATTCACAATAGCATCAAATGACTTTGCTAATAAAAAATTTATGTATTTATGTCTTCTACTTAAAATAAAATTCACAATAGTATCAAATTACTCTTCTAATGAAAATCTTTAAAAAAATCAAATTATTCTACAAATGAAAATCCGGTTGTACTACTCAAAATAAAATTATGTCTTTTATGTCTTTTACTCAAAATGAAATTCAAAATAGTATCAAATTACTCTACTAATGAATTTTTTTTTATGTATTTTATGTCTTCTACTCAAAATAAAATTCACAATTATATCAAATTACTCTACTAATGAAAATCACATTGCACTATTAAAAATAAAATAAATTTTTTTTATGTCTTTTACTCCTTTTATTCTACTCAAAATCAAATTCAGGATGATATCATATTAATTTGGTTTAAACTCTATTTATTTTAGTTTCTCTACTCTTCCAATGATATTACATCTCTTACAATAATACATCCTAATTTATTTCAACAACAATTTCAATTCACAAACTTATACACACACACATAAGCTATAGCAAAAAACACAAGATAGATTACCAGTTTCTCGAAATATACACAGTTTGTTCTCTCTCCTCGAACATATTATTATTATTATTATTATTATTATTATTATTATTATTATTATTATTATTATTATTATTATTATTGTAAAATAATCCTATTTCATGAAACAATAGTTCAACAGAACAGTGAAAATTGGTTAGGGTTTCTATAATTTTTTTTATGGTCGACAATAGCTCTCTCTCTACGTAAATAATTTTTATTTTATTTTTACTATTTTATTGGTTATTGTTTTTTATTGGTTAATGGTCGACAATAGTGTTTTTTATTATTATTGGTTACATACAGTTTAAATTTAATTAATTTCCTTGTCTATTGGTTAAATCAAAAATAGAATTAATTAAACTAATAATAAATGTACTAATTATATAATATATTCCAAGACACGTTTATGCTTGGCCACCTGCAGAAATTTGGCGCAACAATTTTGATACACCTAATTGATTATACCATTCTCTTACAATTTTAAATTACCTTCTACTCTTGATATTATTGTTTTTGGTTTATTTGTTATATATTTATCAAGCTTTAGCTTTGGATAGAACTTCTTCTTTTTTTTTTTTTTTTAACGAATTCTTTTTACATATTTATTACCAAGACTAATAACTTTTGTCAAACACTAAAGTTACGTGCAACGCATGTACATAAGAGCTAGTTAAAGTAAAAAATATGTAACTGCGTGAACATAAAGAACAATAATAATAATAAAAAGGACAGCGAGCATATATGCATGGTGGTCGGAAGATTCCGAATATATATATATATATGCTGTGTGAAATGGCCACTGGGGCGAACAATCAGGGCTTCATAGAATGCGTGAGAGAAGGACCCGATACCATAGTATTAATATATATATATATTCCAAATATATGTGGGAGCATATATGGTGATCGGAAGATTCTGAATATATATTCTATCTGTTTATATATCTGATAGAACCAAATAACAGTTCATTCATTCCATTCCATTATTGTAGTTCTTGGGCATATATACTTCTCCCAGTTACCCAAATCGAGGAAGAGCACCAGGATCAGAAGACGTCAGCGGAAGATAAGTACTGCCAGTCGAACAACAGCGGCATATCTATCCATGTACCTACCCAAGGCATAACGGCAAGGATTCCGCCAAAAGTTAGTTTTCGCTCATTGCTTCAACTTTGCTTTCACTAATAATTTAATTATTCTATGTTCCTTCTATACTTGCTGAATCACTTGCTGATTCCCTTTGTCCGTGAAAAAATGGGTTGTAAGTGCATCCTTCGTAACTATAATCAAACTAAGGATATGACTCGAAATTGTTAAGACTCAACTCACTAATTTAAAATTTTGTACTAATTGGTGTAGTATAATTGTGTCACGTATATATTGTTTTGCCATATTTACTCAAAATAATGGCTATAATATATTTATTGTTATACTCAAAATAATGGCTAAAATTAAACTAATTGTTATAAAGTCTTATTATGTCTGGTATTTTAGTTATGAATTAATTTATAATTGGTGCATGTCTAATTATGATAGAAAACATTATTCTATTATGAACAATTCTATTTAGAAAAATCAATCTTTATTCAACTAGAAGTCATACATTTTTTTATAAATAAAAAATAAAATTTATTCATGAGCTTTTATTTGGTCTAGTAGCATCCTCTATGATCTTATATTATAGAGGTTACAGGTTCAAAACCCATGGATGTAGTATTCGAACTTAATAAAGTGATTTGTCCATCTTTTGTGGGTGGTTGGTAACGCAAAGGGAAGCTGAAACTGCTCTCTCGGCTCAGTTGGTAGACTCTCATGAGGGTGATGCGATATAAAGCTTGCTTATTCATGTGCTTAAGTGGTTTGTCAACCCTTTGTGTGTCGTGATGTAAAGCTAAATTCATTCATGAGCTTCTTCCACCCTCAAAAATCAACTTTGTTCGAGTTTCTTACAAAGCAGATGATTTTGTTGTAGTTGTTGTTGTCGTCGTCGTCATCGTTGTCGTTGTTGTTGTGCTTGTTGTTCTTCTCCAACTAATTATTAGTTACAAGTTATAAAAACTTATATACTACAAAATATTCTTAACTATCGTTAATCTCTTATTTAATAATGTCGATAACTTAATTAATCAATATTAATAATTAGTATGGAAGTTTAATTCATATCCATCATTTATGCCACAAAATAAACATAAGAATTAAAAGGTGGATACTATAATTAAAAAAATAAGAGGAAGGAACATATATAGATAAAATATAAAAAAAGTGATTTTTGATAATACACATAGTTAAATAACTTTGATATTAGAAATAAAATTTACCAACAAATTTTCTCTACTAAAACCATATTTCACTTGTGAAGTATTAAAAAATATAGTACATAGATGTATTTCATATTCTTTGAGAATCAAGTGTTTTTTTTTTTCCTTAAGAGTCCCCATATCAAAATTTATTTTATGCATTTAACGTATGCAAAATTAAACTCTAAAAACAAACAACTTTTGTACTATCACAAGAACTGGCAAACAGTAGCTTTATTTGTTGAACTAGTTTTGGATTCATCTAAATGTGTCACATGTAAAACAAAATTTAGAAACACCTGATACAGTATTTGCTTTAGTTGAAAGAAGTTTGACAATATTATTTTTATAACTATATTTATATGCTAACATCATAAACTCTAAAGGGGGGAATATAATTAACACAGGAAATATCAATGTTCCTAAGGCGAAAAATAATATATACACAATTTTATTTATATTTTTTCATTATGTACCAATGGTACAGTACCATTAACTGTTTTCTTCAAATCATAATATTCCTCTAGAATTGTTTCTAATTCATGTTTAAATCTTTTTGAAAAACAATTTAATTTGCATAATTTTGTATCTTGATATATATATGCCCTTGCAAGCACTAGGGTTCGACATATATTGCTTACGCTTATATATCAAAAAAATTATGAACATTAAGCTCGAATGGGCGAAATTGAAAATTCAAAAACATAAAATGACTTCAAACTAACGAACTGCGTTCTGTCTTTATGTAATAGTAGATAATTTCATTAATTTATTGCCTAACCACGTGCAACGTATATATACATTTACTATCCTCCTCTTCTTCAATTAATCGTCACAATTCCTAACTTGAGTCCTTAAACAAAATGTCATTCTACGTTTTTAACGTGAATAGTTATTAAATATCTTATTACACACGTAGAATATACTCCTAATTATGCCCTTTCTTTTAATTTCTCTTATAACCTCCTTTAACCTTTTATTCAGTATGGTTCTCCATTTTACTCTTGGAGTCGCCCATCATGCGATGGCGAAAAGTTAGCTTTGCTTTCACTAATAATTTAATTAGTCGTATGTGTTCCTACTCTAATTTTTAATTTTTATCCAGTAAGAGCATCTCCGATGGTTGTATATATTTTTCTTATTATAATCCTATGGTAGTGTCTTGAGTTTCCTCTGTTACCATATATAACTGCCCGGAGTCGATCTCACCAAAAATAGTCAGGTCAAGTTGTAAGTTAATTTCGTTGAATCTATATGTATGCAAAAGACTTTCTCAGTAAACTACCGTTGTGAGATATTTGCATGGTCGTTACAGTATTACTAATTAGAAATTATTACGTACATGTCTCATGCTCTACATTTGCATTCTAGCATTTAAAAAAGTGAATGAAAACTTGAAATGTCACGACTCGCTATATACACACACGCATGCTTTAGCAATATTAGAATGAAAAATTAGAATATATTTCAGTCATGCTCTATTTATTAATATTTAGTGTTCCATCTGACTAAAATTCCTGACTCCGTTCATGCTTTCTTGCTACGACGAGTCTACTACTACAATACCACTGCCTCTACTATCTTACTTTTTTTCTTATTATTGTTTCTTCCTTATTCCTTTATTGCTGGTGCTGCTATTTTATTAACTCTTAGGGTCCGTTTGATAACAACATGGAAAAGAAAAATAAAAAAAGTTGATTTTTATGAGAAGTTGAAAAATAAGTTGAGACATGTGGTGATATATCTTCTTACTTTGTTGTGACTTTTTCCATGAATTTTTTTTTTTGGGTGGTTGAGGAAGAAAAATTTTCCACAAAAAAATTATGAAGGATGGAGGACATCTACTCATAAAATGAAGTTTTATCTTATCATATGCCTCAACTTATTTTCCATCTTCTTATCAAATCAAGTGTTTTTATTTTTCTTTTCCATGTTGTTATCAAAGAGAGCCTTAGCGTTTCCTTTTCAACCATTTGAGAAGCTTTATTTCCTTGGTACCCTTTTTACTTGATTTCTTATAGAGGCTGGCATATAGTTGTTCAATTTATATATATATTCAACTTATACTGGTGATTAAAAAATTTTACACCCATCAATAATTTCTTTTCAATTTTATAATTTATCAATATAACATGCGACTGCGCGCTTTCTCTTTTTGATATGAAATTGCTATAATTTCTTTAAATTATTATTAAAAATAAAATTTTCATGTTTTTGTATAGAGGAAGTTAATGAAGCAGAGCTTAGTGAAGCCAGTGTGTGATTATTGGGAGAGCGCAAACTTGCCTCGGTATGATAGGGAACCTACCCAATGGACAACAGATAGTCAGCAAAATGTTAGTTTTCTTTCATTTTTATTACAACATCTACAATAAAATTTTAGGTATGATAAATAAGCTATATTTATCCTATTTATTTTTGTGCTTAAATAACGGTGACCAAAACAGACGCGTAGAAATACAGTGTATGGGTCCAAAACTGTATCAGTTAAGCATCTGGGCCTTTGAGCCGCGCTTTACTGCAAGATATTTAACTTCATGCACCATCGATCAGCAGGTACAGGCAATTTTTACAAACCGCACGAACGTCATTTAATTGCACATCTGAATTCCTATAATTTTGTGCCATGTATTACTTTCTTGACCTGCTGATGTGTTTCGCGGTTGGCTTTGAGACACATGCTCCTTCTTATATTAAGAAATTTACTCAAATTTAACTTTATCGTATACATATATTACGGAAAATAGTTTTACCCTTCATTCTTTAGAGCATCTCCAATGCTAATATGAATTAGAAAAAAATGAAGTGTCAAGTAGAAAGAATAGATTATGAGCAAATAATTGAATCTCCAATGCAAACCTCTATCTTTAATATGAAGTTAATGTAGCAAATATGAGGGTAGACATTGTGAGAGAGACCCTCTAAACTGCCTAGTCAGCAAATTGGTTAAAATTTAGGAATTTTTGAAAAGATAAAATGTGACACGTAAGATTAAGGATCTCTCTAGAATAAAAGCGTTGAAGAAGTTTTTTTTCCCTAAAATGTCTATGAGATAACTTTTAACGCTATGTAAGATCCATATTTTTAACATGCTGACATGTCCATAGCTAAAAAATCTCCAATCCATTTTAGCATTGTAGATGCTCTAATTTTAACGCTATGTAAGATCCATATTTTTAACATGCTGACATGTCCATAGCTAAAAAATCTCCAATCCATTTTAGCATTGGAGATGCTCTTAGAGCATTCACATCAGATATTGTAAAATTTAAAAGCAAACTTACTAATTGGTTAGTAAGTTTTCAAATTCTACACAGCAGATATGGCATAAAAACACTCACAGGAGCATGCTATTCTCGTATGAGTGTTGAGCATTAAAATAATAAAAATGGCTAATACGAAGCTTCCACCATCGTGTGGGTGATTGGTTTTCTTGAAAAATAAAGAAATAAATAAAGAAATGGCCATACGAGGCTCTATAACTCATACAAGTGAAGAAAAGCCGTATTACTAAAATTTAAGAAAATGGTAAGTTTACTCGTTTTATACCATACAAGCCGAATATTTACCATTTAAGTTTCTATGCTGTAGGTTAGGGTATGCTAATTAAATTTGGCCATTTAACATACCCAATGTGGATGTTCTTAGCCATTATGTGTTCTTGTAGGATAAATATATGTATGTATATATATACGGAAAATTTCCTATGCGAACCGGAATTTTAGCGACGGTTTTCCATCTCTAAAAAACATATCCCAATTGTATTCGCGACGAAAAATTGTCGCTAAAGGTCCCGTTCATATGGGAAATATACTCTATATATGTATTCTACTTATATTGCATATACTACCCGTTTTGAATGTTATTATTGCCTAATCTTTAATTGGGAGTAATAATTTAGTTAGCCTCTATTGATGCTATACTCATTGAATTAATCATTCATTCCTGACAATTAAGAATATCCACAGTTTTTGAAAGAATCTGTTTAGTTCTTTGAAGCAGCACTCATTTCTTCAAAATAAATTAAAAAATTAAAAGGATCTACCTACCGTATTTTTCGTTACTAACCACGTTTTAACGCGTTTTTTTATAATTTCTTACAATATCTAGGTATTAATGAGAGTATCTATATTAAATATCACAATATCTACCATTTGTTCTAACGTACCTATGTTAATAAAATCATAGAATATATGTTCATAAATCGCAACATCTACCTTCTTTTACATGGATTAAGAACCTTTTTTTAACACGATTAATCTAAAAAATCTCTTATCGTGTACTATTTGAGTATTTAATGAGAGTATCTTAATTACAAGACACGTACAGTATCTAACTAGGTTAAGAAATTTCATAATAAAATCTTAGCATCTGCAAAATGAGATGCCAGCAAATATGCCACCAGTTTTACCAACTAATTATTTAATGAAAAAAATTGCTGAATATATTATTTTTTGATATTTTCTAGGACCAACCATCCAAGCATTTGCGAAGAGTCATTGCTAGACCTACAACTTCTCCGAGTGGACAAAACGGTAATGGTATTTGAAGCACATATATACTCCTTACTTTATTTTAAATTTTGCTAGTTTTAAGAAAATCAACTTTAAATTTCCCTTTGAGCAGTTAATAATGCTCGGGGAGTCGCTCTGAGCTTATGTAGGAAATTCACTTTCGGTATTTAGTTTTCTTAATAGGCTGATAAAATCGTAATCTTTCTTACGTAGAAAGATGTACGCAGGAGCATGTGCCAACTTCGTTAGTATGTTGTTAACGTCTGTCCACTTTTGGCCTAAAGGGAAACACATTGTAAACCTAAAGATTTTTAGGAGCACATTTTGAATGACCAGAGACCGAAGTGAAACAAGGCCTTAGCTATAGGGAATAAAAGTGTTACTTATGCTTTTATAATATCAGAAGAAGAAAAAAAGAAAATTAACTAGAATGCGAGAGATCTAACCAAACCAAGTTGTGTTGTACTAGTTATGTTGTATGTATTCTACTTAGTTCTGCATGCAGTTCTAATTCTAAAATCAGAAAAGCGGTATCTTCTGATTTCAGTTATGTTTAGATACAAAGCCCTACATTGTTGGAATTTTGAGCATTTTGAGCCGGGGCACAGCAGAAGCATACTTTGAATTACTCATTTTTGGTGGTGCATTGTGTGTTTTTGGAGATGTACTGTACAGAGCTCCTCTAAATTAAATTCCTCAAGAGAAAGACTATATTTTACAAAGAACTTTTTATTTCGCTTCTTTCTTCATCTCACACAATGCTTACAAATGCATATTTATAGGTACAAGAGAACACTCTAGATTTTTAGATATTTCCATGAACTAGATTTTTCTATAGACTTTAAACTATTTCAAGTACAAGATTATTCCCAGGATTATTCTAGAACCCTTACTAATACAAGATAAATTGCTAGATTTTAAGTGCACAATGCTGTCAATTTTGGTCTGAATGCCTCTCAATGGAGAGTTTCTTCTTATTAAATAGCAAAACATTACCATAATTACAGCAGAAATTATAGCAGAAATCAAATAAAGACTTTGACTTTCTGAACATGCCTACCTAAAATCACTCTGAAATCTATTGCCTAGACTTTCTGTACTTGACTTTCTGTACATGCCTAGACTTTTTGTACATCTATTCATACAGAAAAATACAGCTGAGCAAATTACAGAAAAATGACAGCAGTGTGATATAGTCTAACATCCCCCCTCAAATTGATGCTGGTCTATCAGAAAGCATCAATTTGTTAACCATGAACTGATGCCGTTGACTAGATAAGGCCTTGGTAAATACATCAGCTGCCTGCAACTCAGAGGAAATATGAGGAAGAGTGATCACACGCTGATCTAGAGCTTCACGAATAGAATGACAATCAACTTCAATATGCTTGGTGCATTCGTGAAAGACGGGGTTGGTAGCAATTTGAATAGCACTTGTGTTATCAGCATGTAGTGGAGTGGGAGTAAGCTGAGGAATACCAAGTTCGCCCATCAAGCCCCGAAGCCACACAATCTCTGAACAAGCTGAGGACATGGCCCGATACTCAGATTCAGTAGATGATTTTGAAACTCTATCCTGCTTCTTACTCTTCCAAGAAATAAGAGCATCACCAAGAAACATGCACCAACCTGTAACAGACCGGCGTGTATCCGCACAACCGGCCCAATCAGCATCACTATAACCCATCAATTGTAAAGAATTCTCTTTAGGAAAGTATAACCCTCGACCAGAGGTCCCCTTGAGATAACGAAGAATTCGTCGAACAGCTGCTAAATGAGAGTGGCGAGGTGCTTGCATAAATTGACTTACCTGCTGAACAGCAAAAGAGATATCGGGTCGGGTAATTGTTAAATAATTCAAACTCCCTGCAAGCTGCCGATATAAGGACGGATCAGGTAATAGGTCTCCTTCTGTCTGTCGAAGTTTTAAATTAACCTCCAGAGGTGTAAGAACCGAATTCCCAGACTGTAAACCGGCCAAGGTAAGAATCTCTTGTGTATATTTGTGTTGATGTAAAAGCATACCAGTGGAACAAGAGTGCACTTCAAGACCAAGAAAATAATGAAGCATGCCAAGATCTTTCATGTGGAAGATAGATTTGAGATGTTGCTGTAGCTCCCCAATCGATCGAGAATCGGACCCTGTGATGACAATATCATCCACATATACTAAGAGAACAACAATACCAGTAGCTGTCCGTTTAAGGAAGAGAGACGAATCATACTGGCTTTGAGTAAACTGAAAATTAAGAAGAGTAGTACGAAATTTCTCAAACCATGCACGCGGTGCCTGCTTTAGCCCATAGAGAGATCGCTTCAACCGACAAACCTCATTGGAAGAGTTGGTGAATAGACCAGGAGGAGGAAGCATATAAATTTCTTCCTTCAGATCCCCATGTAAAAAGGCGTTCTTTACATCCATCTGCTGGAGGGACCAACCTTTCGAAACAGCTATAGCCATAACGGTACGAACAGTAGTCATCTTGGCAACGGGAGCAAAAGTCTCCTCATAATCAAGTCCATACTCCTGACGATTTCCAAGCGCTACCAACCGAGCTTTATACCGTTCTATAGTCCCATCAGGCCGAAGCTTGACGGTATATACCCATTTGCATCCAATGAGCTTCACACCATCAGGTCGAGGAATGATATCCCAGGTATGATTGTCCATAAGAGCCTGAAGTTCTTCTTTCATAGCTTGCTGCCAACATGCTTGAGTAGCAGCCTGAGAATAAGACTTAGGGACCGTGGTAGTATCAAGAATAGCCTGGTTAGCAGTATGAGAGAATCCATACCTATCCGGAGGGCGAGAGACTCGAGAAGTTCGTCGAGGTACAGGTGGGAGAGGATCAGACATCGGTGTAGGGTCTGGAAGGGGCTGTGGAGACGGAGGATGACGTCTTTGATACACAATCCCTGGCTTAAAACGTTCAATAGGGCAATCATTATTATCAAAAGCAGGAAGTGAAATAGAATCAGAATTATTAGAAACACAAGACTGGAAGAAATAGTGATTTTCAAAGAAAACCACATTTCGAGAAATACGAAGTTTGTTAGCAGCTGAATCATAACACACAAACCCTTTATGAGAATTACTATACCCAAGAAAAGCACATCGAACAGCTTGAGCAGAAAGTTTGTGACGTTCAGTGGAGGGCAAGTGAACAAAACAAACACAACCAAATATATGAAGAGAATTATATTCAGGGGCAACACCAAATAAACGAGAATACGGAGAATCAAAGTTTAAAGTCTGAGAGGGCAATCGATTAATCAAATACACAGCTGTAGACAAAGCTTCTACCCAAAAACGAGCAGACACAGAAGATTCAATTAATAAAGTTCGAACAACATCCAAAAGATGTCGATTCTTACGCTCGGCAACCCCATTTTGTTGAGGAGTGTAAGGACAAGAGCGTTGGGAGAGTATGCCCTTTGTTTTAAGATAATCCTGAAATGTATTAGACATATATTCCCCCCAGAGTCAGATCGTAAGATCTTAATATCAGCTGAAAATTGAGTCTTAACAAGAGCAACAAAAAATTGAAAAATAGAGAACACTTCAGTTTTAGAACGAAGGAAATATACCCAAGTGAAACGACTGTAGTCGTCAATAAAAGTCACAAAATACTTATATTGAGCATGAGAAAGAATAGGGCTTACACCCCACACATCAGTATGAATAATCTCAAAACAGGTGGATGCACGACTGCCTTGTGAAGGAAAAGGTAGAGATTTGCTTTTACCCAATTTACAAGAACTACAATCAGAAGACATATTAAAGGACAAATCTTTATTTCCTAAATAACCATGTTTCATAAGATGAGTTAAAACAAGAGTATTGGGATGTCCTAATTTCTTATGCCAAACATTACTATCATAAGCAACTGCAGTATAAGCAAATGAATCAAAACTAGGAATAGAAAACTGCAGAGGAAATAAACGTCCCACTTTAGGCCCCTTCGCGATCACCTTCCCCGACGTTTGATCCTGCACACAACAACCAGTACGATCAAAATGAACCTCACAATTATTATCCACCAATTGTCCAACAGAAATTAAATTTGTAGATAATTTTGGTGACACGAAGACATTGTTAAAAATGGACCCCAAAGATCCAATGGCAGCAATAGGAAGTGAACTGCCATTGGCTATCTGAATGTGTTGGTTACCCTTATATGTACGAACATCATGAAGAGCATCTGTACTTCCTGTCATATGATTTGAGGCTGCAGAGTCAACCAACCAAGGAGAGGTGAGTAGTTGGCTTTTACCTTGAAGTCCGAAGGCAGAGAAAGCAGAAACAATCATTTGTTGGACCATCTCTGGAGTAAGAGTGGATGAAGATCCGGTAGTAGGTGGCTGGCTTTGAATAGGTGCAGGATAGACAGCAGCCAAATTAGACTGGACAGCTGGACTTTGTTTGTTTTGAGATCGTATGCGACATTCTTTAATGATATCCCCCTCCTTTTTGCAGTAATTACAGAATTTCTTGGTGCAATGCTTTGCAATATGCCCAAACTCCTTACAACTATAGCATTGTATATGTGAGTTGAGTTTACCTTTTGCTTGAGCAGCATATGCCACATTGACCATTGCAGTAGTGATAGAGTCTTGAGTAAGACTAAGTTGAGTAGCCAGACGTTGTTCTTCACGTAATAATTCCCCCAAGCACTCATCCAATGACGGAACAGGATTACGGTTTAATAATCCAGCCCGTGCAGTTTCAAATTCTGGTCGAAGCTTCATCAAAAATTGATCTCTTTGACTTTCAGCATGGATAGTCCGTAAGGATACTAGTACTTCCGTTGGAACTTTAGCATAAACGATCCCAGAATATTCACTCCATAAATTAAGAAATCCAGCATAAAATTGGTCAATAGTTAGATTACCTTGCTTGTAGTTGGCAATCTCCAACTCCAATTGAAACTTCCGGGCGGTGTTCTCTTGATAATAAACTCGTCTGAGATAATCCCACATCTCCTTAGCTGTTGTAAATGATCGAAGATTATTCACCATATAAGGCTCAATAGAGCCGAGTAACCAAGTCACAATGCGAGCGTCCTTACTGTCCCATTGCATAAACTCCTTTTTATCAGTGGGAGCGGTAGATGAGCCATCTAAATGACCCCATAATTCTTTTCCCTTTACAAACATCTTAAATTGAAATTCCCAGGTGGAGAAGTTCTTGCCATTAAATCGAACAATAGAATTTTCTTCCGACATGATAATAAAAGACAAATAAGTCAAGAAGCCCCCCAAGAAAAATATTTAGTAAGAAGACCCACTAGAAACCGAGAATACCAGAAAAAATTATGAAAGAAAACCGAGATAATCCCACAGCAAAGGATATTAACAAGAAACCAAGATCGAAGACGAAATACCCTAGAAACGAGAAAACCTGACGGAACGAGATTAACTGAGAATAAACACAAAGAGAAAATTAAGAGAATGGCTCTGATACCATGTCAATTTTGGTCTGAATGCCTCTCAATGGAGAGTTTCTTCTTATTAAATAGCAAAACATTACCATAATTACAGCAGAAATTATAGCAGAAATCAAATAAAGACTTTGACTTTCTGAACATGCCTACCTAAAATCACTCTGAAATCTATTGCCTAGACTTTCTGTACTTGACTTTCTGTACATGCCTAGACTTTTTGTACATCTATTCATACAGAAAAATACAGCTGAGCAAATTACAGAAAAATGACAGCAGTGTGATATAGTCTAACAAATGCATCTAGACCACTCTAGAATTTTCTAATTGTAAATTATCAAGAGCCTATCTTTAATTGTGAATTAAATTTTCAACACTCCCCCTTAATTCACAATTTCCATTTTCTTAATGTAATTGTAATGCTGATAATTTTGTCATCTTCATGCTCCTTCTTTGATGGTGTATGCTTGCCCGAAAATTTCTGCGTTCTCTAGGCTGCAACATTGCTGCATCTTCGTTTTTCTTCCATCAATTTTTGAACTCTACATTACATTTGCGATGTTCTTCGCTTACAGAATGCTGCCTTCCATTTTTTTTGGACTCTTGCTTTGGTCCCTTTATTTATTTTTCTCTTGTATTGCTCATTATCTTTTCTCGCGCGTCTGCTGCCCTTTTGTTGTGCTCTATACCTTTTGGGATTGCTGCGCCTTTTCATTTCACCTTGGGCATTTGCCTAGATTCTCTCATCAGTGAAGCACTCGCTAGCTTCCCGACCTTCCTCCTCCTTATTTTTTTCTAATGGAAGGCACTTGCTAGCCTCCGACCACCTTTCATTTATCTCTTTATTGATAGCGCTTTGCTAACCTTCGATCATTTTTCTTTCTTCTCTATTGGGAGGTATTTGCTTGCCTCCGATCTTATTTCCTTTGCTCTTCCGGTGGGTATTTGCTAGCCATCCAGCTTCTTTCATTTTTCTCTATCAGGAGGCTTTCACTAGCCTCCAATTCATCTTTCTTTTAACTTTTGCCTCTTCTAGAGACACTTAGACTCGTTGGAGTTTTTCCCTTTTCTTTATTTCAACTCTTGTTAAGAAATTTTCTTTTCTTTCGTTTTTCCTTTTAAAAAATCTACTTACCAAAATGCAAATGGTTTTTCACTTAATTGATTTTTCTTTTCTTTTCTTTTCTTTTTTTCTGAAAAAATACTTGGACAAGAGAAGCAATTCTCAAGATTTTTTAAAACACATCAAGAATCAAGGGGGTAGGATACGAACTTCCTCTGATACCATGTTGGAATTTTTAGTATTTTGAGTCGGGGCACAGCAGAAGCATACTTTGAATTACTCATTTTTGGTGTTGCATTGCGTGTTTTTGGAGATGTTCGTACAGCTACAGAAATGTACGTACAAAGAACTTTTTTATTTCTCTTCTTTCTTCATCTCACACAATGCTTACAAATGCATATTTATAGGTACAAGAGAACACTCTAGATTTTTAGATATTTCCATAGATTAGGTTTTTTTTGGACTTTAAACTATTTTAAGTACAAGATTATTCCTAGGATTATTCTAGAACCCTTACTAGGATAAGATAATTTGCTAGATTTTTAAGTGACACAATGCACCACCACTCTAGATTTTTCTAACGTTAAATTATCAAGAGCCCCTCTTTAATTGTGAATTACATTTTCAACATACATGGCGAGCACTGATTACATTATAAAATTGTAGGTCAAGCAGAGCCTGCGGTGGAGATGTCAGAAGAAGAGGAAGTTTGTACCTTCTATAATTGCATTTTGAAAGTTGAGAAAGTTATGTTCAAGAGAAAATGCAATTGTCAACGTGATCCTCCTATTCCTCCTATTCTAGCACATGAATCATGCACGAATAACAATCATCAATCAAATGAACCTTGCAGTCAATGCAAGGAGCCGATTCAGAACGTACGTATGACTTTACATCAAGCGCCTGCAGCTGGGAAAAAGAACGGATTTGCTTGTTTTGGTGATAAAAGCAATTAGTGCTTCATCACTAATTGTATCATTTGAATGTATGAAATTGCACCTCATTTTAGGGATAGACTTATTTTCCATAATTGTTGTTGACACGTGAGAACTGTCCTTAATTATCTTTAGGTTTTGATTCTACCTCGATCTCTCTTGCAGTAGATTCTTATGAATGGGCCTTTATATAGTTTACTTCTATTGAGTTTATTGTATTTATAAAGTTCCTTTAATGAGTGTGCTTAGCTAATTTTTCTTTTTTCCCTTTTCTTTCTAAATGTTCAAGTTTATGTCCTCGCAATAACTATAACTAGACTACCTATATACCCGATGCATGTGCTATATATTGGCATATATGTATAATTTAAGAAAAAGATTTAACGAGTGCTAAACTTTTCTCTCCCTACGATGTTTAGGGTTTTTTCTCTCCTGTTCATGTGACAGGCTTTAACCTTTTCCCACTGCTATATCCGATTTATTCTTCGATCGCTTTTGATTTATGTCTCTTTAACCTTTCTTGTATTCCTCTCTATCTCCACGTCCCGGTAACCTTTATCTTCCTATTCTCTGCCCCACTATAATTTCCTCGCTCCGAAGTAATGTCTAATCAACTTGCCAGCAAATCAATGATTTGTACGCCCGATTACAGTTGGGTGATCATGGTGATGATGGGGAAGGACTCTTCAAGCTCAACAATACATGGGCCGCACAGAATGAAGCAAGTTCACAGTACTCTTTAGTTGGCCGATTCATAACAGATCGTTCAATAAATGTTACGGCCATGCAAGATACAATGTCGAGGGTTTGGAGACCGGTAAGGGGAGTTTGGATCAAGGAACTAAGTCCGAATCTATTTCTTTTTCAGTTTGGTCACGAGGTCGACATGAACAGGGTGATTAATGATGGACTATGGTCTTTCGACCAACATTTACTAGTTCTTCGTTGCCTGGAGAATGGAGTTAGTCCTCATCAAGTTCAGCTTTTTCATGCAGAATTTTGGGTTCAGGTCTACGATATACCCGTTGGTTTTATGTCAGAAAAGGTTGCTGAACACATTGGTAACTATATCGGAACTTTTGTCGAAGCGGATCGTAATAATTTCAATGGAGGAAGGCGGGAATTTATGAGAATTTGGGTCTCTTTAGACGTCCGTAAATCGTTAAAAACTAGAATGAAAATTCAGGAGGAGGGAGAAGGCAGTTCATGGATAAACTTCAAGTACGAGAGATTGCCCGGATTTTGCTTCTTTTGTGGTGTCATAGGGCACTTGGATCGCTTTTGCGAATTGTTTATTGACTTCCCTAATAAAAATGTCGGAAAAAAAATTGGCGTTTGGTTACGAGCTCCTAATCGGAGGACTCAAGTGATTACAGAAAATAGGTGGCTCCGACAAGGCCCACCACCGACAATAGAGATGGCAGCCGGCGTTCAAAGTAGTGATGATAGAGCGGGTATGGCAAGGCCTATATTTACGGGATTGGGGTCTAATTCCAACGGATCCAATATCTCTAAAAATCAGGAGGTATTAATTGTCAACGAAGAAAAGCAAGGCAATAATTTGAATGTGATTGGAAATGATATGCATGGAAATAAAGGTAAAGATCTAGCTGTCAAAGGTGCGATTTTGGTGGGTAATCACAATTCAAATATGTTGGGACTGGAAGGGAGGTGTGATAATGGGCCTGGTACTTTAATTATTATTGATTCCAAACGTAGAAGAATGAGTGAGGGGCCTTTAAATACAGTCCAAGTCGATGTAGAAATGGGTACTGAAGACACAAATCTTGGGTCGAGTCCAAAAAACTTGATCGAGGTGGGTCCTGTAGACCAGGCCCGCCGGGCATTATGAATACATTAAGTTGGAATTCTCGGGAATTGGGCAACCCTAAGACAGTTCAAGAACTATTGGACATAGTGTCCAAAGAGAGGCCCGATTAAATTTTCTTAATGGAAATTAAAGTAGATCGTTTTCATGTGGAGAAAGTTCGGAATAAAATACGTTTTGCTGGTTTGTTTATCGAGCCAGGTGTTAATAATGGAGGGGGAAGTGCGCTTCTTTGGAGAGATCGTGCTATGGCGCAACTTTTTAGTTACAGCAAAAATTATGTGGACGTTATCATCCACTTTAATGGGGCGCCACCTTGGCGTCTTACTGGATTTTATGGGTTCCCGGAACGTGCTCGTCAACAAGCTTCATGGGATTTATTACGGCAATTGGCGGGTCAATCGACATTGCCATGGTGTTGTATCAGAGATTTTAATGATCTCTTAACCCAAGCGGAGAAGAGATGTAATTTAATCAATGGTTTTCGAGCAGCTATTGTGGATAGTAATTTGGAAGACATCGGTATGACGAGTTATAAGTTCACATGGGAGAAAAGTAGAGGCTCTATTAATTTTACGGAGGAGCGGCTTGATCGGGTTCTAGTAAACAAAGAGTGGAGATTAATGTTCAAGAATGCAGTAGTACTAAACATCCCTGTTGCCTCTTCAGACCATTCGATTTTATTTTTAAAAATTTCAGAAGGACCTCAACGAATGCAATGTCAGTTTAGATCCGAAAATTCGTGGGTTTCAAACTCTCAGTGCAAAGAGATTATCAGGAGAGGATGGGCTCATAACATTCCTATGGGAATCACAGACCGTATTAGAGTTTGTGGCTCTGACTTGCAACGATGTGGGGATTTAGAGCGGAAAAAAATTGGGTTAGAAATAAATCACTACCGAACATTAATCAAGCGCTTGCAATCGGAACGGGACATTCATGCTCAGATAGCAACGGTGGAAGCTCGGAGGAATTTAGGACTTTTATTAAAGCAACGAGAGGAGTTTTGGTGTCAAAGAGCAAAAAATTTTTGGCTTCATGATGGTGACTCCAACTCTAAGGCTTTTCACGCTTACGCAACAGCGCGATAGAGAAGAAACAAAATTACCCAACTGACAGATGACGCAGGGAGGGTATGCACTTGGAATTCCGGTCTGCCTGAGTTATTACTGGGGTATTATTCACAACTATTCACCATTGAAGGAGTGCAATCAGATAGGGTGCTGGCAGCAGCTCAATCGAAAGTCACTGCTAATCAGAATTAGCGGCTTTGTCACCTGTTCAATGCAGCAGAAGTGTTGACAGCACTGAAAGATATGCACCCGGACAAGAGTCCGGGCCCTGATGGTCTAAATCCAGGCTTCTACCAACATTATTGGGACAAGGTTGGTCCGCGTGTAACAGAGGCATCCTTGGAGTGTCTGAATCAATGCAAACGTCCAACAGGTATTAATGAAACATATATAGTCCTTATTCCTAAAGTCAAGCAACCTTCGAAAATTACAGATTTTAGGCCGATATCTTTGTGCAATGTGATTGTTAAAATTATGACGAAGATGATAGCAAATAGATTGAAATTGGTCCTTAATGGTATTATATCAGATAATCAAAGTGCTTTTGTGCCGGGTCATCTAATCACTGATAATGTGATGATTGCTTATGAAATACGGCATTATCTAAAATGTAAAACTCAGGGTCAGATGGGTTATGCCTCTTTGAAAATAGACATGACGAAAGCGTATGATAGAGTCGAATGGCCTTTTTTAGAGAAGATGATGCTTAAGCTTGGTTTTGATGGGAGTTGGGTTCGGTTGATCATGTTATTTGTTAAATCTGTCAGATATACGATTGTCAATGCTAATGGTAACGTCAGCCCTATAGTCCCTTCAAAGGGATTGAGACAAGGAGACCCGTTATCCCCTTATTTATTTTTTATTTGTGCGGAGGGCTTGTCGGCTATAATTTATGATTATGAGCGGTGTGATTTGATTCATGGGTGTAGGGTAGCAAGGGGGGCTCCCTCAATATCGCACTTGTTTTTTTGTAGACGATAGTTTCTTCTTCTTTCAAGCTGATTTGGTGGAAAGTAACCATATCAAGGACTGTTTGCATTATTATGAAGTTGCTTAGGGGCAAAAAGTGAATTTTGTTAAGTCGTCCATTTCTTTTAGTTCAAATGTTAAAGATGAAGCCTGTGTAAGTATTTGTGACATTTTGGGTGTGATAGGGTGCATGAATCATGGCAAGTATTTAGGAGCGCCATCAATCATTGGCAGGAACAAGAAAGAGGTTTTTGATTTTATAAAAGAAAAAGAGTGGAAAAGGATCAACTCTTCGAAAAATAAAATTCTCTCTAGAGCCGGTAAGGAGATTTTACTTAAATCAGTGGTTCAAGCCTTGCCAAATTATATTATGAGCGTGTTTTTAATTCCTACTACTCTTTGTGAAGATATTGAGCGTATGATGACTAAATATTGGTGGAGTTCGGGTGGGGCCAACTCTAGTGGTATTCATTGGAAGAGGTGGGATCTTCTATGTGCTGGTAAAGACAATGGGGGGGCTCGGGTTTCGCAAAATGCATAATTTCAATATAGCAATGCTTGCGAAGCAAAGTTGGAGGCCTATTTCACATTCGAACTCTTTGGTTACGAGAATTCTCAAAGCTAAATATTATCATGATGCTGATTTTTTAAATGCATGCATAGGAAGTAACCCTAGTTACACATGGAGGAGTCTTATGTCCACTCAAAAGCTAGTTGAAGCCGGTATTCGTAGACGTATTGGCGCTGGAAATCAGACTTATATATGGCATATTCCTTGGCTAAATGATGCGCAGAATCCTTTCATAGAAACACCAATGCCAGCCGAACATGAAGCGTCAAAAGTCAGTTTGCTTACTGACCCGGTAACTCGAACGTGGAACCTGAATATTTTAAATCAACTTTTTTTTTAGCGTGATAGAGCTTGCAGCCTTCAAACTCCGGTTTCTAAAATGGGCACAGATGACAAATGGAGCTAGGCTTTCAATAGCAAGGGTAGATATGCCGTCAAAAGCGGCTACAACGTCCTTTCAACTGCAATTCATAATGCTTCAAGACCGCCGAAGACTAATTGCGGGTATATATGGAGGCTAAAATTATCCCCGAAAATTAAAAAAAAATTATGACGAGCCTTGTCAAACTGCCTGCCAACAGTAGCAGCGCTTGCTGAGTGTCGTGTTCCAGTGAATCCGACCTGCCCTTTGTGCAAAACGGTACAAGAGGATGAATTTCATGCGTTGTGCAAGTGTATGTGCGTCAAAGCAATTTGGCGTGCATCTCGACTGGGTGATTTTTCTGCAGGTTGTGTAAGTTTTCTTCAATGGTGGAACGAAGGAATTAGTAGGTTTTCGAAGGCAGAAATAGAAGAATTAGCGTGTTTGCTCTGGAGCATTTGGAACGGGAGAAATGCCACTGTTTGGAGAGCTAAAAAACAGGTGGCATCCAAGCTAATTTATGCAATGAAAACGGTTCTAAGTGATTAGAGAGCAGCTTGTAAAGAAAAGCAAGAGTCGGTTCTATCAGAGACAGGACAAGTAGCATCAAAGTGGCAACGACCGCCGGCGGGTTTTTTTAAATGCAATGTAGATGCTGGAGTCTCCAACACGGAAAATAAAGTCAATTTTGGGTGTGTTCTGCGGAATGAGGACGGAGCATTTTTGTCTGCAATTAATGGCTGCATTAACGGGTCTTTCTCCCCTATCATGACTGAAGCAATGGCCGTTCGAGAAGCTCTATCGTGGATCAAAGAACAGGGTATTGAACGAGTTGTGGTCGAGTCCAATTCGAAGTCTTTTGTTCAAGCCTTGAATAATGATGCTGATGATTTATCCTCTTTGGGTCTCATTATTAGTGATTGTAAATTCTACATGAATGGTATTAACTAATGTAGTGTGTGTTTTGTTTGTAGATCAGCGAATAGTGTGGCTCACGAGTTGGCTCGAGCTGCATTTTTCATGTCTGGTCGGGGATGGTGGGACTTGTCACCTCCCAATTTTATTTCTAACTTCTTGTATGCGGATTTGAATTGATTTATTGCAGTTTGCTCACTTCAAAAAAAATAAAAAGATTTAACGAAGAAAATAAAAGATGGTCCAATTGTTATCTTGTGGTGTTACTTCTTTGAGATCAAAAGTTTAATTCTTGTTAAAATATGTACGTATTTCAAAAGTTTGATACCACTTTAGGAGGCCGGCTTATATTTATAATATAAAATAATAACTCACCAAGACCTCTAGTCCTTTGGGAGTTTATAAGAAAATAAAATAATAATAAACAGAAAATGTAAAGCCTCTAAAACTGGTAATGCCTTTTCATTACTATGTCACAGCTTGACATTGACCGCATATTTTGATACAAACCATATATAGATAGATTAGGGAGTTTCAAAAGGGGTAATTTTATTTCTATCCACAGATTTTTTCAGTTTATCCACCCTTGATTTATGGTAATCTTGAAACAAACTTCTAAAAACTTCCTTATAAAAATTGAGAAGTACATCCACCAATTAATAATCCTTTAAATATATTTCTTTTTAAAAATAGTTTCCTAACTAGAATATACTTCCTTTAAATATATTTACTTTTAAAATTAGTTTCCTAATTAGAATATATTTTCTTAATTTGTTAAAAGGTGTATTGATACAAGTACTTTATATTCATTATTCATAAAAAACATACAATATTATAAAACTGGGCCGAATTAATTTATATTATTACATCATAACACTAACGAATAATTTTTTTCAACAAATGAGTTTACTATTTTCTTTTTCGTTTTTTCTATACAATGGGGGCTCTAAAAAATAAAAATAAAGCAATATTGAAACTTAAGAAACTAATTAAGAATTAGTGAAGGCAATAAACATCGTTTCCTTCAATCTCAATCCTTTCAAGTCAAAGGAAGAATATTCAATTATAGTATATGTTTGTCTTTTTGTTTGCCGTCATGAATTTGTAATTAAGTATAATTTAATTTGCTTCTAGGTAGGAACTAAATTTTGTAGATGTATTACAAATGTTTCAAAGTATACTTACTGTTTAATTACTATTCGAAGTCTAATGTGAATTATTGTATAATCTCAATTCTGAAAACAAATGTGAATTATAGACTATAGTCTAATCTTATAGTCTAATTTCGAGTCCGAAAAGTGGATATAACTGACAGTAAATTATAGATATTAGAAATATCATTTTATTATATAATTTATGTTTAGTTTTTGATATATTATATGACGGTGGATAGAAATAAAAATTTGGTGGATAATTTACAATTGAATCAAAAAGAATTATTATTTTTAAAAAATTATGCCAATATTGATTTTTGTAAGTTTATCCAACAACGTGGTTAAACTTAGTGGCCGGGCATAAGAGATTATCTTTGTAAAACCCAAAAAGATGGATAGACCGACAAATTTCGCGGATAGAAATAAAATCACCCTTGTTAATTACTAATTAATTTGATTAGGTTGTTAATTTTGTTTGATTGTTGAAATTTAAATTTTTGAATTATTATATTTTCTATATTTTAGTAATTAATTAAGTTGTTTGATTATTTAAATTTGAATTTTGAATTTGATTTTATAGATATTAGTTTCTAGCAAGATTTTAGAAGTTTAGATTAGTTTAATAATCAATTAGATGATAGTGACATTATAAGAATAACAATAATATAAATTAGTTTTCTAGTTATATTAATTTAATTTTAATTTTTTATCCGTAAAAGTTTGTACTTTAAACAAACTTTGGACCTTAAATTATTGGTATAAAATTTGTATCCTTAAATAGATAGATAAAGAAATATTCATCCTTAAAACTAATTAGCCCTATTTTTATTTATTTAATTAAAGTGGATGTACTTATTAATTTAGTGGATTTTTTAATATTAAATCATTAATAAAATAATATTTATAAAATTAAATAAATAATATTTTTTGTCAGTCTATCCACATTCATGAATTGATTTAGTAGACAACGTGGATTAACTTAATAACGCGGATTAACTGCAAGATATCATGGATAGAAATAAAATCACCCTTTCAAAAGTGAGCGAGTGTGCTGGCATTTCTTCCACTAGGGCCGCTACTATGTCACTTAGTGCTCGGATTTCCAACTGTTTTTTTTTTATAGTTTTAGGCTCCGTTTGATAGCAACATGAAAAATGAAAAGCAAAATAACTAATTTAGATGAGAAGATGGAAAATAAGTTGAGGTATGTGGTGAGATAAACTCTTACTTTTTGCCTTTTTCCATGTCAAAATTTTCTTTGGATGATAATGGAGAAAATTTTTTCACAAAATATTAAAGGAGGATGGAGGACATATACTCACAAAAATGCGTATGAGATGGAGAGTATCTCACCATATGCCTCAACTTATTTTCCATCTTCTCACCCAAATTAGTTGTTTTTATTTTCATTTTTCATGTTGCTATCAAACGGTGCCTTATTGTGTAAAATTACAAAACTTGTAAATTTTTTTGTCTCTAGCGGTCTTTTAAAATACTAGTTTGTGTAAAATACACTCATATTTTACAATGCCGCATCATTTTTCTCCCTCTCTTCTTTTTTTAAATAAAATTTAAAAATATAATAACTTCAAATGCAAACAATGGATTTTATTTATATAAAATATATTCACTCCATTGTGACTACATAATTATTTATAAAAAAATTCAAGAAACAATAATAATAAATTGCTTAAATTGATAGTTAACAAGTGTTAGAATTTTATTAGTTATTTTAAAATTTACACAAAGCTTTACCAAAATATACCATTGAAGCATATATTTTATTTAGTATTCAAGTCAATTTTAATACTAGAGATGCCCTAAAGAATATTATTTGCATTATTTAATGTAAAAAATTGGCGAATTTTTTACATTAAATAGATAAATTTAATTTCCTGTGAAAATAAATGTAGTCTTTAAAATAAAAACCATAATTAATAGCAAAGGCCATTTTAAAACAACAAGGGATATCTTATAACAGTGAATAAGGGCCATTTTAATTAATACAAGTAGACTACTTACGCATGTGAAATAATTATTAATTTAACAAAGAATAAGAGACGAGAAATTAGTAGCGGAATTGGGTTCGCTTCCAATAGTGATGGATCTAGCTACGGGGATATGAGTGGGGCGTGCTTCCAAAGATTTTGAAGTGACAAGGTTCAAAACCAACGTTAATTATGCATAACCAATGAATTGATATTGATATATATATATTATAAGACAACAATTTTAACTAAAACTTTTACCAAAAGGTATACAAATCCACTGGTGAAAAATATACATATTATGGTGTGCATTAGTTTTACACCATTAATTGAATAAGTTTTATACACACATTAAGATGTTACATCAAAGTTAAAGCACTCATACCAATAATATACACACAATAACCTCTCACACACGAATAATTTTGTATACATTAAAAATGCCATAACTTAAAACAAAAAAAATCAAAATTTAACATTTAAAATATACTAATCAAAATCAATTAAACAAGATCCATCATAACTATAGAATTATGTAAAAAAAATTAAGAAAAATTATTGAGAACATTTAAAGACGTACTTTATATATTCATTCAATTAAACAAGATCCATCGTAACTATAAAATTATGTAAAAAAAAAAAATTTAAGTTATTGAGTAACATTTAAAGACGTACTTTATATATTTGTACATAATTGGTCGTCTCATTATGTCGATTTCAGGAGTGTTCATAGTACATCAGTCTAATTTTTGGACTATTTTCAAATCATACTGACATACGTGGTTAGATTATTTTCACATCTAGTCTTGAGTTTAATTTGTTAAAAAAATATTTTACCAAAATCAAATTAAATAATATCAAAAAATATGATTAAAATATTCTTTAAAAAATTAAAAACAAGTTGGTACAATCATGTCTACTTTTTATTTTTTCAACATGAAGATATATTAAACATACGTTTCGATTGTTCAAAACGTTAAATCAAGCTAGACAATAGGCTCAAAATAGATTGATTGATGTTTGTCGATTCAGATCTTATTTATTTTACCGTACTAAATGGCACGGGTATAACCTAGTCAATTGACATAACAAAAATGACTATTTATTGGCAAAATTTGTAGGAGAAAACAAATTTTCACTAAGGATGATGCAATTATGTTATAAAATTAACAATAGTACTAAATGCTTTTTGAGGCTAAAAGTGTTGTAAGTGAAAATGAATATCTAATGGGGATTTGGGAGTGGAAAAAAAAAGGTTTCCATCGAAATATTTAATGGCAAAAAAATTCAAATAAAAACCTAGTTTTATTTTTTAAAAAATAAAATAAAATTACAAGTTACATTTATTCCTGTCCCCAAAAGTCAAATTCTAGCTGTTTATTTGTCTTCCTTTGAGAGATTGACCGTACAGCTCTACTTACCAATGCTAGAGCTCTACTTACCGATGCCTTACTTTAATTTTAATTGAGTGTGTCCAATACTTCTAGGCCTCGTTTGATTCAGGTATTAGGATTAGTGGGATTAATAATACAAATATTAATAGTACTGAATTATTATTCCTGGTATTAATTTAATACAAATACCCTGTTTGATTCATGCAGTATTAATACTGGGATATCTCATGTTGATGTTAATATCATGTTTGATTTTGTAACTCGTATACGGGATTATATTTTGGAATAACAAATTATTATTATTATTATTATTATTATTATTATTATTATTATTATTATTATTATTATTATTATTATTATTATCATCGGAGTATGGGGTGGGGGTGTAGTAGTAGTAGGGGGTGTGGGGGTGGTGGAGTATGGGGTAGTAGTAGTGGGTGGGGGTGGGGGTGGGGTGGGGTGGGGGTGTGTAGTAGTAGTAGTAGTAGTAGTAGGGGGTGTGGGGGTGGGGTGGTAGTGGTAGTAGCTAGTAGTGGGTGGGGGGGGGGGGGAGTATGGGATAGTAGTAGTGGGTGGGTGGGTGGGTGGGGGTGGGGGTGGGGGTGGGGTTGGGGGTAGTGGTAGTAGCTAGTAGTGTTGGGGGGGGGGGGGGGTGGTAGTGGCATTTTTGAAAATATTATAGTAGTAATGGCATTTTTGAAAATATATGGTTCATTTTTCTTAATCCCGGATAAACAATACCACCTCCCCCTTGGTATTAAATTATACCACAAAGAGTGGGATTAAGTTAGTCCCGGTATTAATAATCCCAGCACATTTGTGCGAACCAAAGAAGGTATTATAAAAAAAGTGGTATTAATAATCACATCCTACTTTTCAATACGCGAATCAAACGAGGCCTTAATGGATTAAGATTATGGGAGTGGTTATTCTTGAATAAGTAAAGTTTGCTCAGTTTATCATAAAGATATCACATTATATTAAGCAATCGGGCCGGTGTTCATGACTGGTTTACAGAGTGCGACCTCTACTTAATAATTTTAATAATTAAAAAAAATAAACATGTTACTTACACGACAAGATCAAAGAAAAAAACCCATTTGGTAGGTCTACCTTTGCTAAGAATATTTTATTTATTGTTAATTGAGTGGAGGTAGTGCTTCCTACTTTTTCAAAAGCATACCATGTTGTTGTTGAATTACTACTTGTACTCTGTCCTTTTTTATAACTTAATTTGTTTCATTTATAATTATGATGTTCCTCATACTGAGAAGCTAGTTACATGTTTTTAGTTCACTTTAATGAATAATTTGGAAATTTTTTTATTAGCTTGTGATATACTCGTGTCTTCCTTATAACGGTTGCACTCGATTTTTCCAGTGTGGTAGGAGTCAACAAATTATTCAAAAATTTATTGAGCTGCTAAAGATTTGTCACACAAATTTTGTATTTTCTGTTTAATTAATTAAGAAAAAAAGTCTACACATTGAATGACCAAAGTCTGTTAATTAGGAATGAAATGAGGGAACGCTTCCCAAGATTCTGTCAACTATTGCTCATATGACCAGAGTCTTTACTTATCATTGCACTTGTCTGCTAAAAAGCTTCACATGGGCTTGTCTTCATCCATCATTTTCTCTACTTTGCGGATAGTATAGTATGATATGCCCTAAATATTCGACTTGAGTTTTGCCAAAACTACATTTTGATTCCTTTGCAAAAAACTGATAGTGACGCAATATATCTAGCACAATATGTAAATGATACAAATGCAATTGCCAGGTGAAACTATAAATTAACATAAGAAAATTTTGAAATAACAAAAGATGTTGAAAAGGAAATTTCATTCAACTCAATAAACATTTACACAGATTGGGCTTCTCGGCCCAGTACGAAAAGAAGTCTTACAAAGGTAATCTTTAGGCAGAAGGATTGGCCTTAGGAGTTTCCTGGACATTATCACTGGTCGTTACATTACCTTCCATGCCCCTTTTGTCGACAATTTCATCGGCCCTTTCATCATCTTTGTCAGTAGGACTGGTGAATTACTTCGTCCTCAAGAATCTCAATCTATCCCAAAAGTTTAAGCTGTTAAGTAGTGACCAACAATGTATATCACACTCCCCCTCACATGCGAGCCACTCGCATATGAATAGACAACCAAAACCAAAGGTGTACTTTGTGCTCAAACACAATGGGGGAAACAAATGCAAGCGAGAGGATTTGAACCTGAGACCTTGCAGAATCTGAGCTCTGATACCATGTTAGTAACCATCTATCCCAAAAGCTTAAGCTGTTAAGTAGTGGCCAACAATGTATATCATACTCTTCAATAGGCACTATAGGCCTTTTCACAAGCTTCTTCATTTTATGGTCGACAGAAAGACTGAGCTAATTCAGCGCATAATAGTAACCACCCTAGAACTTCTTGGCCAGCTCCTCAACGACCTCGTCGGCACATGAATCAATCCCTGCATTGGTCCATTCCTCTTTAAGACTAAAGAGGGAGTCATTGAGCTCCTTTAACTTTTGCTCGGCTTCATTAGCCTTCTTCTCGGCAAATTCTTGAGCAGTTTTCTCAGTAGCATAATTAGCCTCCAATGTTGCCAATTTGGCCTAAAGTTCTTCTTTCTCCTTGGTTCTAACATCTAAGGCATCTTGGAATGATTGGATGTTCTCCCAGGCCTCATTTATTTCCCTCTTCATTTGGAGGTCGTTTTGTTTTAATTTGTCGGCATTCCTTTGCGCGGATTGCACCACACCCAAATCGGACTTAAGTCGTTCAAAATGATCGGGCTTCTTTTCTTCTATCTCATGGATGACCAACGGTTTATGTTCTAAACAACAAAATAGGGGACAAATGCTAAAACAAAATTAAGTTTGTTGTTCTCACCTTGATTAGACTGTGAAATGCTCGACTATGTAAGCTCTCCTTCGATAGGATCTTCACATTTTCTCAATCGACAGGGAGCATGGCATCACCCAGATGGTTGTATGCCAAACTCACAGAAGAAAAAGTTGAGTCCTTCACGGTTATTGTCCGCTCATCATGGAAGAAGGAAGGCGAAAAGATTTCAGCCTCTTTGCCAAAGGAGGCCACGGATGCCTCTTTCATTTGATCGAAAGAAGGGGGAGAGGATCGTCTCTTTATGCTGACCAGCTCCATAGACTAATAAACACTTGTCTTGGCCATATTTAATGATGGAGATTGACTATTTTCCTGGGACCCCATAGAATTAGTCCCCGCTATTTTGACCCCCTGGTTGAAAGTGATGATCTTCGAAATAGTAGCCTTCTTCGACTGCGTAGGCGCTTGAAGCCTTTTGCTGGGTGGCTCTTTTTTTCAACTTTCTTTGATGGGCCACCCTTTTGGGCTTGGGCCACCTTCTTTTTGGATGGGACCGCGTAAAATTTATTGATCGGCATATTATTTAAACTGCTGTCAGTATTTTCTCTGTCCAACTTAAACTAACTAGAAATTGAAGCGTGCTTTTCTTTAGAATTAGTCAGTTCATCAACCAACCAAAGGAGACCTCGATGGAAATCGGTTAAGTTTGGGCTCAATTATCCTCTTGGACTTTGTTTTAGCTTTGGATTTGTTCTCGGAAGCAGGAGGAGGAACCTTGCCTCTTAAGGCAGCATTAAAACTATGATACTTGCCAGCTCCTTGTTGATTTGAAAAGCGGGGGATTGGCTTCGTGGTCCACTTTGCTTCATTGATAGTCAATTTCTCCTTCATTTTGATACTCTCCTTCTCATCCTTATTAATTAAGTTCAAACTAAGGAAGGTTCTCTATGTTCGGTGGAATCTTTGGGTCACACCTTACCATCAGAGCCCGCTTTAAATAAGGAGGGGAACCTTTCTTCTTCGTCTTATAGAGCTTGTATTCCCTTTCTTAATTATGTTGTGATTAAACAATTTTATACTTCTAGAACAAGAATTCCCTTTGCTAGAAAGTGAAATCGAGCCCAATCCAAAAATCGCTCTTCCCCTTCTTTGCGAATGAAGATCAAGTATTTTCGTAACCCAAAAGCTTGTGTGCTTCCTTAAGATGAACGGATTGCCCGATTAAAACGATACCACTATCATGGCTGGTGAGAGTGTTTATTTGATCGACCTGGATGGCAAAGAGTGGAGGCCGTTCAAAAACATCAAAGTCCCCTGCGAGAACAAAAGAAGTTAAACTACAGAACTAGCAAGGTCTAAAAGAACAAATGAGAAAGTTTTATCTTTAGGATAACACACTAGGGACAGATGCTCGCCAAGGAATTCTCTTGTAGATGGGATTGGGGACAATCTCTCTAATCAGTATAATGGCATCCTCGTTGGATCCTTTGTGAGAATTAGGCAAAGCTAAAACAAGGCTTGGGGCATCATGCATAGCCTTCAAACTATAGCCATATTCCTGTTTACTAAGGGAATAACATTACTTAAGCTCATTTAAACCTAAGTTGGTTCCATGGTTCTCATTAAGCTTCTTTATCCGACGAATGATTCTAACGGCATTAGGACTGAGTTGCCCAAGAGTTAATTTACAACATATAAGGAAATCTACCATAAGGGGACCTAATGGCAGTCTAAGCCCACACTCCCTAATGAATAGGCTTTCGTCTTTGCCGGCAACCTCTAACTAACCCTTTTTAGGATGTAACTAGCGGTGAACACAGCCTTTTGGACATCAGTAACTAGGCAAAATCTACTTATATTATTGATGCGAAGGAAAAAACAATACTTGCTAAAAAACAGAAAAATAAGAAGAAACATGAACTTTAGATATGAGATCTAAAAAGAAACTTACTTGGAGCCGCAAATAATATGAGATTAGAGTAAGAAATTAGAATGAAGAATGACAGGAATTACCATATAATCGATGAAAATGGTTGTCAAATTTGATACGCTAATGCCTTGAATAAACAAAGCTTTGGAGAATGAAAGGTATGAAGATAAGGTAGAATGGAGAAAAGAAAATTAAATAAACGAATGATAGAGAACAAGAGGGCTGAAAAACCCTTATTCAAAATGGCGGTTCCCGAACCATCAATGCATCATTACAACATTTAATGAGCTGGGCCCCAAATGCACGAAAAATTCCACTCAAACTTTAAAAGACAACCACTTATCAGAATTGGACACATGGCTCGATATAGGAAGACAGTTGTTAGGCACATGGACTCTCGAAGAAAAAAGCTTAATTGGACCGAGTACTTGAATTCGACCAGCAAGCCAAACTCAGATGCTCAGGGGGTGATTGTGGGAGGTAAAAATTGAACATGGGCTTTCGGCTAAAGCCCTGCATGGGATCCAGTCTGTCGATAGGTCCACAGTCAAAGGTTCAATAATTATCTTTGCGCCGATCATGATATATTTGGCCCTTATTCGACCACCCAATGTTATCGCCCTTGTCCGACGAAGTCAAAAGAATCAACTAGCATCCGACCAACTTCAATCGGTTAGTGAAAGCGAAGTAGCTAAGCTAGAAGATATACAATGGAAAATAACTTTTACTACATATATGAACAAGGTTAGGGACACTTGAAATCTTGGAGTAGTGATCATGTTTCCCTTTATAGTAATTTCAATTCATCCCAAAACCTAATGTAATCCTTTCCTATACATATAAATAGGAAGGGAAACCCACAACTAGAGAGGTATTAAACTCTTATCTTCCTCATACACACAACCTCATTCTTTAAGCATAAACCTGACACATTGTACCTATTTTCTCTTTAAGCCGTTGAGCTAGTAAAAGCTCGCACACACAAGGGAAGACGTATCGTTGGATAGGGAATTAAAGCCATCGGAGGAACCTACCCCAAAATCATATTTGGTATCTTTTCCGTTTACTGTTCATTGCTCGTCACCTTTACCGTCTTCATCTGGTTACTAGACGCATAAATCTAAGCCGATTCCCTTCAATTTGGACATATGTTCATACATATACAAATATTCAACATCTTATAGGAAATTATCATGTCCTTATTCACATGATAAGGGCCCATTTATGTAATAATACATAAATATTCAATATCCATTTTGTCAAATAGTTGGAATTTAGCAATAAATATTATCTACACCATTATCTTTCGCACAATCATTTTCAACATAATTTCTTTTTTCTTTTCATTTTGTTTTTTAAAAGGGGCATAAAATGATTTGTTACTTTCCCTTTAGACTTGAGTAGTAGTTTCCATGCATTTACAAAATGGTTTATAGGAATATATTTTTAGACCTACCACTGCTTTTAGGATGAAATATTCAAAATTTTCCAACAGTTGATTCCATTTTTCCCAACTTTGAAATGACTTGTGTGATCTTTAAATTCTAAAATTTGTTAAAAAGAAATTATGAAATTCATAGCTATTTTTTTTCAATTTTTGTTCCTACCCCATACATTTTTCTCTATTTTGCTTTTATGACAGAGATAATATGTTTTTACTCGCAATCCCTACATTTTTGAAAGATTAATACACATGTCATAGTGCTTTTTGCTTGAAAAGACAGTTACCAAAAACATAAAAACTTTATTTTGTACATTTGTCGTCTATTCACCGAACAAGAGGCCAAGAGGGACTAAATGTTGAAATTTTTAGCATTTTAACGGGGCACAGCGGAAGTGTATTTCGAATCACTCTGTGTGGTGAAGTGGTGGTATAGAGATGTACAACTATGGAGCTGTACAGAGCTCCTCTAAAACTACTTAAGAGAAAGATTGTATTTTACAAAGAACATTTTTTATTTATCTTATTTCATACATCCACTAATGCCTACACTTGTACCTATTTATAATGTACAAGAGAACACTCTAGATTCCTAGATATTTCCATGGACTAGATTTTTCTATGGACTTTAAATCATTTCAAGTACAAGATAATTCCTAAGAACATTCTAGAACCCTTGAGGCTCGTTTGGTTCAAGCTTTAGGAATGGAATTGGCATTCTAGATGTCAGGAAACCTTTATTCCTGGCATCCTTTATTCCAATCCATTAGTACTCGTTTGATTGGAGTTTTAGGAATCAAATCGACAATTTTTATTTTTTTATTTTCTGGAAAAAAATATATATAATTTTTGTTTTCTGGAATTTTTTATTTTTTTTGGAATTTTTTTTTTCATTTTCTGGAAAAAAAATAAATTCTAGTGAAAAAATATTTTTCTTCATTTTATAGGGGAAAAAAAAAGAAGATGATTCCTCCCAATTTTCTTGGGAATAAAATTTGGCAAAATGGGGGAATTTAGGTTTCCTAGGAATCCTAAATTTCTTGCCAAAACTTGAACTAAACAATGGAATCCTCTCCGGAAAGGAAATTAGGATTCCAAGAATCACCAAAAACTCGAACCGAACAGACTCTTAGTACAGCAAGATAATTTGCTAGATTTTTTAGTGACGTAATGCATCTAGACCTCTCTAGATATTTCTAAACTTAAATAGTCAAAAGCCCCTCTTTAATTGTGAATTACATTTTCAACACTGAAAACATGACAAATTTTGCCTTCTACTTATTTATGGTTTTTCCTTCTATATTCAACTGGTCCTCACTAGAGGAATGAGTTATTATTGTAATTTCGGACCATTTTTGTGCATAAAAAGGTTTATACATGTAAATCCGCCCTTTGATAGAAAAATAAGAACTAAAAACATAAAAGAGAGATCGATGGGGCAATCTTTTCTTGAATGTAACTAGGTGATAAAGGCACGAGATTTGAGAAGACAAATATACAAATTCAAGTGTAAACCTCATGTTAGAGGATAATATGGAGAAAATTTTATATTGAGTCAACGAAGCCATTTCATATTGCAGAAATTGAAGTCTTGTGATGATGGGCAAGGCTCTTCAACTTGCTGTCATATCATCACATAATTTCTTGCAGAAAACCATAACAATAATCGGGAGCATATTTATAAACTCTCCCAAGAATTTTTTTGAACCAACACCTTCAGAGAGCTCGTATAATTTCACTGAGTCATAATTAGTGCCATTTTGTGGGTGCTTCCAGTTGAAGACCGACTGAACCTTTTTTGTTTTTATTAAAGGAGTCCTTGCTAGAGCAATGAGTTATCACCGTAATTTTAGACCATTTTCCTCCATAAAAACTTCAGATGTGTCAAAATAGGGACCACAATGTCACTGCACGAGATTTGAGAAGACTTAACTTACACATTCAAGAGTAAACTTTAGATTGAGTCCACTTCATGTTGTAGAAATAAGTTTATGTCTTGTGATGATGGCCAGGCAGGGTTAATTCTTCAACTTGTTGTCATATATATTATCACATAATGTCTTGTAGAAAACCAAGAGAGTGTTCAGGAGGGTATTTTGAAAATCTCAGAGAAATTTTTTGACCCAACACCTTTAGAGAGCTCGTTAACTTCACTTATTCAAAATTAGTGCCCTTGCTGTGGGTGCTTCTGGATAAAGGCCGATTGAGCCACTGGCAATTTATACCCCTCATAAACTAAAAGGTCCATGTTGTCTGCATATGCAAAATTCTTTGAAATTTCCAATCTATATTCGAAGACACTTTGTCCAAAATTAACTAGTGTCCGAATGTTGTTTGTGTTTGGTACTAGAATTTGGAAAAAGGAAAGTTCAAAATTCGAAATCTCCGTATGAATCAAAATCTTGCAATATATAGTCCCATTTTGATACCTTCTTATTTGCTGCCACAGAATTTATGTTGCATACATAGGATACCTTCTAATCAAACTCTTACAAAATAGTTGACTTTCATTAACATTTAAACATGGAAAATACTAATTATAAAAAACATGAGGAGATTTTAGAAGAGGAAAAGTGCACGAGGGAGGGGCGAGCATTAACTTACTGACAGTGAGTTCAAGGCATAAATTGTAGGTTTCTATAGAATTTAGATAGATAGAATCGGAAACTTATGCACCGGGTCTCTTCCATAACCCTTGAGTGCCTATCCAAGTTGAACAAGATACATATTTAGCGCATTAAAACATAGAACTCTGATTTAACAATTGAAAAGAAAATTGTAAATTAACGACCAAGCTGATGGTACAAGTGGGATAGAAAAACATACCACTAGCTGTATGCATCCCGTAAAACTTGGTCCCAAATTTCGATTCATTTCAATTTACTTATAATGCTTCAGCCCAGGTTCGACGCCCATATGTTTCGTTAACAAATAATAGAGAACCCTTGCTGTACTTGACCCAAATGTCCGCAAGCAGTGAGAACCCCAATAAATAAAAGTTACATAGTTAGGTTGCTCTTTTGCAGCTAACATGTCATGAAAAACTGCCAAAGCTTCAGTACCCCTACCATATCCGAACACGTCGAGTACATGCAAACAAGTGCATTCTTCACATGCAGATGAAAGAATAAACCAGACTTTAAGACGTGCCCATGAAATTGCTTGCTGTCGTCAAGCTTCCAACTAATAGAACAACAAGAATACATGATATAACAGTCTCTAAAGCATAATCATTTGAGCATAGATTTTTCTCCAAAACATGTTCTTGAATAGTTCGAGAACTTGGAAAGCAAGCCTTTTGAAGAACAACCCTGCCATTAATGCACTCCAAGAAACTATGTTTCATTCCGGCATTCTATCAAACATCTGGCGGGCTATAGTTAGTTGGCCACATTTGGAATAAAGAAGACATTGATCAAACCATATATTGTTTTCAAATAAATGATGATGTGAGGGAGGGGTTTATTATATAAGAATAAGATCAAGTGAGCGCAGTGGATTATTTTTTGGCATTTAGCAATATTAATGGGGGATATTTCCACCCCACAAAAACACATGGTTCTACTCCCACTTTCATTTTTCCCTTGAGAACTAAGTAAGGTACATGTTATTCAATTTTTAAGGACCAAGTATATACGAAAGGGATTGTCAAGATTTTACTCGGTCTCAAGTACCAAATAACATGCACATTTCTTGGCTTTAATATATACTAAATACGGGTGCACACGCAATGCCTGTTCATGCCTTATTCTCAAGCACCTGTAAAATTTGACATAACTTTTTTTTTTTGTTATTTCGGTCATTAAAAATTATGTTTTCAACATTTAGATTGTAGGTTCGAACCTAGTTGACCACATGTATTTGCTTAAATTAATAGTGATAGGGGTAAAATAGAAAAAGTAATAAAAAATTGGTGTCATAACTACTTCCATGGGCTTCTATTTTATAATAGTATAGATTAAACTAATTATCATAAAAACAAGGCTGGCCCTAGGAGAAGGGCTGGCAGTGCAACCACCCAGGCCCAAAAATTAAGGGGACACTAATATTTTATTTCTTTATATATATATATATATTCAAAAAGGCAAAACAAAACAACATGCAAGGAAAGGGCATCTTTAGCTGAGCTCTCCGATTCTTTCTTCCTATATTCAATCTTGAATCTTCTCATGCTATAAGATAGAATTAGAGAGGCACCATTATTTTGTCTTTCATTCATATTGATTTCAGAACAACAATAAGAGAAAATTCGAAATTTAATTATAGTGTTTTTTGTAGAGTTCTTTGCAATTATAATGTATTTCTAGTGACAAGTAAACTGTTATCAATGAAATAAAATTAATTTATTTTTTGTACTATAAAAAAGTTGATATATTTACTTATAAGAGGGCATCTTTTAGAATTTTGCTCAGGGTATAAAAATACCAAAACCGGCAATGCATACAAATAGATTGCCTTTCTTCGTTCTTGAAGGTTGATGAATGATGAGTTTTAAGTGAATGGCTATAGCAGTACCTCGCTTTGTTGCAGGGTTCGGACTTATGATGGGTTTTAAGTGAATTGCTATAGCAGTACCCCACTTTGTTGCGGGGTTCAGACTTATAATGGGTTTTAAGTGAATTGCTATAGCGGTGCCCCTCTTTGTTGCGGGGTTCAGACTTGTGAGCTAGTGTGATTGGGTAACTTAATCTCTCAAATATATATTTTGCTCTTTCGGCAAGTATGCGAACATAAATTAATAATTATTTATCTTCATTTTGGTTAGATTTTGTTGATATTTTAAGGGCTATTTGACTGTCATTTAAATTGTGAATTAGAAAATTTACAATTAAGCATATCACAATTTTAACATTTATTTATTTTTACTTGTGAAAATTGAACAGTCGTAAATATGATAATTCAAGTCAATTCATCAAAATTCAAATTAAATAATTTAAAGGAAAAACGTCAATTTACCTAATTCCAAAACTTGGGAATTCACTCCAAATATATATTTTGTGTAGTTCTAATGTCTGCACTTGATGTTGATCTCTCTAGACAAAATTTTAATTAATATAGAAAAATTTAGAACATTTTTTATTATAAAATTTGAAATTTCTCATTTAGTCTTCCAACCACTTCACGCGTTATATTATAATTATTTATAAATGCACATATTTACATTCTATTGATCGAAAGAGTTTGAAACCATCCCACCCAAAAGTTTAAACTCTTAGGTATCATTATATTCAATAGAAAGTAAGCTAATTTTACAATTAGACAATTTAAACAAACACACAAACAAACTATTGACGATTAAAAATAATACTCCCTCCGTCCCAAATTGCTGGTCCCTCTTTCCTTTTTTGGATGTCCCAAAATAAATGTCCACTTTCCATAAAAGATAGATACATACCTATTTTGCTCTTTTGTACTTCACTTTTCCAATAAAAGTTTTGAATAAAGTAAAGGGTAAAAAAGGAAAGTCAATGTAAATTAATCAAAAAGTACAATGATGATGTTGGGTCTTTAATAAGTTAGATTTCCCAAAAGGGACCAGCAATTTGGGACGAATGGAGTGTTTTTTTTATAAGAAACATAACTTTATTAATATCAAAAAAAGAAGTACAATGCGGTTGGATGAGAGATCCAACAGAAAGAACAAAATGTAGAATTTTTGGAGACTATGCATCTAGGACAAATCTTCAATATAAGGGCACACTTAATTTATATATATATATATATATATGATGCTTTACGGACCTCCGAAATGCCACAAAGTACAACAAGGGAGAGGACTTACCGGACGATGGAGGCACGAGCGTTACATTATGGTCGTAAAAATCAGCCTATCCCGCTAGAGGCCGTTGATCAACACTGCGGACAGCTAACTATATTACCAAATAAGATACACTCACCATTATGGTCGTAAAAATCAGCCTATCCCACAAAGTACATTCATATTCACATGCCAAGGATTAAAACTCAAAAAGTCATCGTACTAAATAAATTGACATAGAAATTGATAACTATTTCATAAAATACTTATCATTACTAAAGGGGTGCTTATTGTTACCTCTCAATGTTAATTAAAGATACACTCACCATTAAGAGGTTCTATCAAGTAAATTTTTTGTTTTTTCTTTGACATAAAAATAAAGTGATCAAAAAGCTAGTTCCCCATGTCGGCGGCCTCCTACCCCCGCGGATGAAGCATCAAAAGGAAAACCCACATTCGAATTCTGAATGCCAGGTTATTACAAAAGGAGGGTTCGCATTTTAATCCAATGTTATCATCTGGACATGGATCTATAGGAACTAATAGTTTTCCCTAATTGTCCAGGTGGAATATTGTATTAACCATTCAAAACCAAATAGATCCGATACAGAGGAAGTTAGAATGTTTAACCCAACTGAAACTAATGTTTAACCCAATTGAAACAAAGGCAGCGTTTTGTTCAACTTCATTTCACTTGCACCTTGGTGAGGAATATTCCAACTCAAACCAAACGACACCTAAGAATCATTTATGCTGCCGAGGGATCTCAAAGGAACTAGATTTACTGATTAAATTCAGAAATAGCTTATGTAGGGATGTACATTCCCACCTAAAATGATCTATTTTCACAAAAAACTTAAAGGATCATTCAATTCAATTCTTGACAAAATAAGGGGACAGAACCAAGGGTGCGTGATATAGTGTGGAGGTTCATTCAATTATGTCAATAAACTTAAAGGATCCCTTTGGTTCAAGGTGAAACATTTTTCACCAAGAGAAAGAAGGAAATGGCGAGAAGTGTTTTCACCTATTTCGGGTAAATTTTGCATTTGTGTGAGATCATAAATAACTGCGTACACACCTAGTTAGGTCAAATGGCCATCTAGGGTTCCAATTCAAGTTTTAGGTTACAGTGTCCGCATTATTAGGACAAAATACTCGCATAGGTTACAACCACAATCAACCAAACCATTATTAGGTCAAAATGTTCGACTTACTTGGTTGGTGATGTTGAAGAATGGAGGTGGTGGAATGGTTTTGTATTTTTTTTAATTTAATTATTAAATTATTAATTAAAATATTTAATCAGTTAGTTACTTTGTGTAATAGTGGGAGTAATGGAAATTATTTTAGAACGGGAAAGAGAAATGAAATTACTTTATGAACTGGTTGTAAAAAGTAGTATAAAATTAAGTAATAATTAACGTGTGAATAGTAGTACCTTAAAAAAAGAAATAAAAAGTAAAAAGAAAATATATATTTTTTGGGTTACAAACAGGAAAGAAAAACCGAAAACTAAAATCCCCGAGGGATAGCAAAAAATAAAATATATGTATATTAAAATGGCTGGGCATCACTCAGACAATTAATAAAGAATTAAAGATATCCCTCCTCACTCCAAATAGAGCACCTCCACATTTGGCTCCTCCCTATTTCCTTTTGCATTATTTTTATTCAATGGGTCTAATTCGAAAATTAGACAAATAATTTTTTTCATAAAACTTGGCAGATATAATTTCTAAGATGTAAATTATTTTTACAAGATTTTATCAGAAGATTCATCTAAAAGTGAGATCATCACCTCCACATTTGGCTCATCCCCATTTCCTTTTGCACTAATTTTATTCAATGGGTCTAATTTGAAAATTAGACAAATAATTTTTTTCATAAAACTTGATAGATATGATCTCTATGATGTAAATTATTTTTACAAGATTTCATCAGAAAATTCATCTAAAAGTGAGTGAGATGATCATCTAAAATTTTAATAGTCGAAAATAAACATATGTATCAAATTTTTACTACACTCACTTTTGGTTTGAATTTCTTGATAAAATTTTGTGGAGTTGATCTACTCAATTTCATAAAAAAAAATTCATCCTTCTAACTCCCGAAATAAATTTCATTGAACAAAATTAAACCAAAAAAATGGAGAAGAGGCAAAGTCCCTCTCTCTATGCCTATCATTTTTTTCTCTTTTCCAAACGAATTTATAAATGCAAAACTAAACTACCCTTTGACCTTGTAGCTTTTATAAATGTATGTATAATTTCCCACTCTCTTAAATGATTGTTGAAAAAAAAAGATTTTTAAAGTCATTTTTTGAGCCATTTTTAGGGTAATTTAAAACGGGATTTCACACTCGATTGTGAAAGAAAATTATAGATTCGTTTTCGCCTCCGAGTGTACATCGAGATCGTATATTTTTTTGCTCAAAACGGATATGGGGTGAATGAGAAATTGTCACCCAAAGTGAGCTACTTGAGATGGAAAATGGAATGGGAAAGGTTAAGTCCCACATTGGAACTTTGGAAAAAAATTTATGAGTTTATAAAAGATAACATTTCACTAACTCATACGCTTCTAAAAAAAATAAGGCTCTCTCTTGCGCACCCAGGCACAGGGGGTGCAAATCACGGACCGAATTTGGATTGACACAAGTTTGGCTTGTGTGCGCCCGCACCTGCGGACACGAATGTCGCTCCGAAAATGGCCAGCCACGCGAGGTCAAGTTTTGCAGTTAAAGCAAGTTTATTTTTCTCTGTTTTGGTTAATGCAAGAATTAATTCAAAGGCTCCTCTCCCTCGTATAAATTGGAGGCCTTGAGACCTCATTCCACACATCTTTTCACGAAATCCTCTCTTCTTCGCTAGACTAGTTTTGGTTTTGGAGGTGATCAAGTTCAAACACAAGCAAAGTTCGTTCTGTGAGTGACACCAAAGTGCTAAGGTAGACACTCTTTATACCGTTTCATCCTGGGAGACAAACGTCATAACAAACCTCAAAGCACCATGGGAGGTGGCGTAATTGTTTTAAGGAGATCGTGTAAAACACGAGACTTAGTTTTACTTTATGTTTGTTAATTTTCAGCTTATGTTTTAACTATCCACGTTTTCGCTAACAATCTTAAAACAATTACTGCTAATATATTTGTGTGCGAAAGGAATAAATTTTGCATTTTAGAATAGTTAGACAGTTTCGAAAAAAAAATTTCAGTTTCAGAATTTTTTTTATTGTTACCAGTTTCAGGGAAAGGAAAAATCCTAATTTTATTTTTCCAGTTTCGGAGGAAAAATGAAAAACAGTTTTTGGAAATACAATTTCTGAAAAACAGTTTGTGGAAATATAGTTTCTGGAAAAAAACTGTTTTGGAAAAACAATTTTTGGGAAAGGGAAAAAAAACTATTTCTGGACAAACTGTTTCAGACAAATTGTTTTGGAAAAACCGTTTCGAAAAAACCGTTTCGGAAAAATTGTTTTGGAAAAACAATTTCGAAAAAACAGTTTCGGAAAAACAGTTTTAGAAAAACAGTTTCAGAAAAAGAAAATATATATATATATTCGGTTCACGATTCTGGTTTTATTGGAACTTTGTGTTTCTAGAATTTGACATTTTGTTTGTGTGTACTAAGGTACCATGATGACGGAAACGAATGTCACTCATATTGCTTCAACCACACCATTGAATCCTACTATGACTACTTCCGGAACTGTTCCCACTTCTACCCCTGTGACTGTCAATGTTGTGAAAGGGGAAAAACCAGAAAAATTCAATGGCCAAGATTTTAAGAGGTGGTAACAAAAAATGATGTTTTATCTTATCACTCTTAATCTTGCTCGGTTTTTGACCAAGGAGAGGCCTAAGCTCAAGGAGGGTGAGCAAGATGTCTAAGCGGTTCGTGCCGTGGATGCTTGGAACCATGCGGACTACTTGGCTAGAAATACTATAATGAATGGCTTGGCCGATTCCTTATACAATGTTTACATTGAAAAGAAAACGGCTAAGGAACTTTGGAAGGCGTTGGATCATAAATATAAAATCGAGGATGCCAGTGCCAAAAAGTTCATTGTTGGCCGGATGGTTGATTCCAAGACTGTAATAAGCCAAGTACAAGAACTCCAACTGATTTTTCATGAAATTCACGCCGAATGGATGACTTTGAGCGAAAGTTTCCAAGTAGCATGCATGATTAAGAAATTTCCACCGGCATGGAAAGATTTTAGTAATTACTTAAAGCACAAACGAAAGGATATGGGAGTTAAAGACCTTATCTTGAGGCTTCGAATTGAAAAAGATAATAAAGGGTCAGAAAAAAAAGGGGCCAACACCACTTCTTTTTCTGCCAAAGCAAATGTAGTGAAACATGGTCAAAGTTCAAGAAAGAATAATAACAAAGGTAAAGGGAAGGTGTTAAGGCCCAAAGGAGGAATCTCCAAAATGCCAAAGTTTCAAGGCAAATGCTTCAACTGTGACAAGTTGAGTCACAAATCTTCCGATTGTAGGCTGCCCAAAAGAAACCGAAAGAAGGAAGCAAACTTGATTGAAGGGATTGCTAAAGATGTTTCGGATATAAATTTGTCGGCAGTCATTTCTGAGGTGAATTTGGTGGGGTTATATCCAAGGGAATGGTGGATTGATACTAGCGCCACTCGTCATGTGTGCTTTGATAGGGGTTTATTCTCCACTTTTCAACCTATCGAAAATGGGGAGAAAATGTTTATGGGGAATTCTGCCACATCCGAGATCAAGGACAAAGGGAAAGTGTTGCTAAAAATGACGTCTAAAAAGATTCTGACTCTGAACAATGTGGTCTATGTGCCTGAAGTCCGTAAGAACTTAGTGTCGGGTTCTTTGCTTAACAATCATGGGTTTAAGCTTGTGTTCGAGTCTGATAAGTTTGTTTTGTCTAAAAGTGGGATGTATGTGGGAAAGGGGTGTATGACTGGAGGTCTTTTTAAGTTAAATGTAATGACTATTATCAATAATGAGAATAAAGCTACTTCATATGTTTATATGCTTGAGTTTTCAAATTTATGGCATGGTAGATTAGGACATGTTAATTATGATTCTCTATGGAAATTAATTAATTTAAATCATATACTTTCTTTTCAAATTGATTCAAAACACAAATGTGAAACTTTGTTGAGGCAAAACAAACAAGATCATCATTTCCTAATGTTGGAAGAAACAATGGACTCCTTGATTTAATCCATAGTGATATATGTGATTTAAAGATGACACAAACTAGAGGTGGTAATAAATATTTTATTACTTTTATTGATGATAACACGAAATATTGTTACGTGTATCTACTTAAAATTAAGGATGAAGTGATAGAGAAATTTTTTCTCTATAAAAATGAAGTTGAAAATCAACTTAATAAGAAAATCAAAGAACTCAGAAGTGATCGAGGTGGTGAATATGAATTTCCATTTGTTGAGAATTGTTCATGAAATGACTGCACCTTATTCTCCTAATCTAATGGAGTAGCTAAACGAGAGAATCGTACATTGAAAGAAATGATGAATGCAATGTTGATTAGTTCATGTTTGCGACCTAACATATAGGGAGAAACCATTCTTTCGGCTAAATACCTTTTAAATAAAGTAGCCAAAAAGAAAGAAGATAAAACTCCATATGAGTTATGGAAAAGAAGAAAGCCATCCTACAATTATTTGCGTGTGTGGGGATGTCTTGCTAAAGTGGTTGTACCTCCACCTAAAGTGGTAAAAATAGGATCAAAAACGGTTGATTGTATTTTCATTGCATATGTACAAAATAGCAATGCCTATCGATTTCTTGTGTACGAGTCTAATATACCTGATATACACAAGAATACAATCATGGAGTCGAGAAATGCATCATTCTTTGAAAATGTGTTTCCATGTAAGAAAGAATAATCTAATTCTTTTAAACGAACACATAAGAATATCAACGATGCTCATAAGGAAGTTAAGGTAGAGCCTAGACGTAGCAAAAGAGCAAGAACGAAAAAATATTTTGGTCCAAATTTTTTAACGTATATGATAGAAGGTGAACCTCAAATTTATGAACAAGCTGTGAATTCAAATGATGGACTTTTATGGAAAGAGGCCATTAAGAGTGAAATTGATTCTATTTTGCAAAATCAAACTTGGGAATTAGTGGATCTTCCTCCTGGTGGCAAACATCTAGGTTCCATGTGGATATTCAAAAGGAAAATGAAAGCAGATGGGTAAATTGATAAATATAAAAGCAAGGTTTGTGATCAAAAGTTAGAGAAAAGGAAGGTCTTGATTATTTTGATACGTATTCTCTTGTAACGAGAATAAATTCCATTAGAATGGTACTTGCAATTTCCGCTTTACGCAATCTTGAAGTACGTCAAATGGACGTGAAAACAGCTTTTCTTAGTGGAGATTTAGAATAAGAAATCTATATGGAACAACCTGAGGATTTTTTTGCTCCTGGTAAAGAAAAAATAAGTCTATAAATTGGTGAATTCTTTGTATGGTTTAAAGCAAACACCAAAACAATGGCATGAGAAATTTGACAACGCTATGACTGCAAGTGGATTTAAAATCAATGAATGTGACAAGTGCGTTTATGTCAAAGATACCGAGAATGGATATGTCATTGTATGTTTATATGTAGATGACATGCTTATTGTTGGAAGTAATGATAAGATAATCAAATCTATAAAGAACATGTTGAATTCGAGGTTTGACATGAAAGATATGGGACTAGCTGATGTTCTTTTGGGAATTAAAATCATAAGAACTTCAGAAGAACTCATATTAAGTCAGTCTCATTATGTAAACAGTATTCTTGAAAAATTCAATAAAGATAATTCTGGGGTGGCTAGAACACCCATAAACTTAAGTTTACATTTATCCAAGAATAAAGGAGAGAGTATTTCTCAAGTTGAATACTCGAGATTGATAGGTAGTTTAATGTACTTAATGAGTTGTACAATGCCAGATATAGCCTATGCAGTTAGCAAATGGAGTAGATATATGAGTAATCCTAGAGCCCAGCATTGGCGAGCTATTGTTAGAGTACTAAAGTACTTACGATTTACTTGTAATTACGGGCTACACTATACTAGATGTCCAGCCGTAGTTGAAGGTTATAATGATGCAAATTGGATATCTAATGATAAGGACTCCAAATCGACTAGCGGATATGTATTTATGCTAGGGGGTGGAGCGGTTCCATGGAAATTCTCGAAACAAACTGTGATTGCCAGATCTACTATGGAATCTAAATTTATTGCAATAGACAAATGTGGGGAAGAGACTGAATGGTTATGCCACTTTCTAGAGGATATTCCAAGATGTTCAAAACCGATGCCTCCAATTTGCATACACTCTGATAGTGAATCAGCTATTGGTAGGACACAAAGCAATATGTATAATGGTAAGTCTAGACATATTCTTTGAAAACATAATACCATTAGACAACTACTCTCAACTGGAGTTATCTCACTTGACTTTGTGAAGTCAAAAGATAATATTGCGGATCCGTTAACCAAATGATTAAATAGAGAGTTAGCTGATAAGTCATCAAGGGGAATGGGACTAAAGCCCATGAATAAATAAGTCGATACAATGGATACCCAACCTACGTGACTGGAGATTCCAAGATCTAGGTTCAAAAGGGACAACTAAATTGTAAAGGCTACGTTGGATCACTGTGCGAATTTTTTCCATGTCCATTCCTGTGATGAAAACAGTGATACCCGTAAGAAAAAAATTAAGCTAAGCTTTTAATGATTCTTATGTGTCGATAAAATCGAATGGGGTAATGCGGGTTACTCTCAATTAAGAAATCACCTATGTAATAGGGAAGAAGGACCGCTTCCAAGATAATTGCTTAGGGCACAATTCTTAGTGAACTCTTACAGAATCAGGCGTATGTTCATGGCCATAAAGAACATAATAGTAAGAACTAAAATGTGTTAGGAAGACTCCTGTGTGAAATATGTCATTGTTTACACAAATGACAGAACAGTTCAAAGATATCGCGTCTATTGTTTAGTTAGTAAAGTAAACATATCTTCATAAGGGAAGGTTCAAAGGGTAAAACCTACCTATCCTATGCAAGTTTCAACCGCCAAACTTTATCACCTTGTCTATCGTGTCTTTGGTTACCAATTTTCATTCATGTGGGGAATTGTTGAAAAAAAATGATTTTTAAAGTCATTTTTTGAGCCATTTTGAGGGTAATTTTAAACTCGATTTCACACTTAGTTGTGAAAGAAAATTATAGATTCGTGTTCTCCTCCGAGAATACATCAAGATCGTATATTTGTTTGCTCAAAACGGATATGGGGTGAATGAAAAATTGTCACCTAAACTGAGCTACTTGAGATGGAAAATGGAATGGGAAAGGTTAAGTCCCACATTGGAACTTTGGGGAAAAAATTTATGATTTTATAAAGGATAACTTTTCACTAGCTCATAAGCTTCTAAGAAAAATAAGGCTCTCTCTTGTGCACCCAGGCACAGAGAGGTGCAAACCACGGATCGAGTTTGGCCTGACAGAAACTTGGCTCGTGTGCGCCTGTACCTGCGGACAGGAATGTTGCTCCGAAAATGGCCAGCCGTGCGGAGTCAAGTTTTGCAATTAGAGCAAATTTATTTTTCACTTAGAGCAAATTTATTTTTCTTCTTCTCCATTTAATCTCTTTAATGACACCTGTTTTTTTTATTTGAATTTCTCATAATGAGTGTTTTAAAATTCAAAACGTTTTTATTAATTCATATTAAACATTAAAAACGGTTTTGTTTAATTGTTGTAATTAACACTAAAAAACTGTTTTGGTTAATGCAAGAATTAATTCAAAGGCTCCTCCCCCTCGTATAAATTGGAGGCCTTGAGACCTCATTCCACACGACTTAACACACACATCTCTTCACGAAATCCTCACTTCTTCTCAAGACTAGTTTTGGTTTTGGTGGTGATCAAGTTCAAATACAAGCAAAGTTCGTTCCGTGAGTGATACTAAAGTGCTAAGGTAAACACTCTTTATACCGTTTCATCTTGGGAGACAAACGCCATAACAAACCTCAAAGCACCTTGGGAGGCAGCGTAATTGTTTTAAGGAGATCGTGTGAAACACGAGACTCGGTTTTACATTATGTTTGTTAATTTTCAGTTTATGTTTTAATTATACACGTTTTCGCTAACAGTGATATATGGTCTCCATAACAATATATAGTCTTCAAAACAATATTATCCTCCTCTTTTGAATACATATACACACTCTTTTGACACACAATTTTATTTTTTCTTTTAAATTCCCTAAACAATCATCGTGAAATAACTATTTCTTAAAATTGTTATTCAAAATTCAAAAATATTCAAAATTCAAAATCAATAAATCTAAGGGCAACTATTTTATTTTGTTTTTGTATGATTATACTTTACTAACTTATTTCTTAAAATAATGAGAAAATTATTCCACAATTGAATCAAGTGATTCGTTAACTTTAAAAAAAATTATTACAATTTTTATTTATAATTCAGCCCACCCTATCGAAAAATTCTAAGTCTGCCAATACAAATGTTTATATGAGCATCACATTTGAAATTAAATCTACTCTAATTTAATAAATTGGAATGGTATATAACTATATACTGCTAAAAATAAATTGTATTTGCTTGTTGTTCCTCTTAATTGTAATAAGGCAAGTTTGGTCGGATGGCAAAGAATTCCACTTAGACTTAAAGATGGCAAGTTCGTGATTCATGAGCATATATATATATATTCACTCTCAAAGTAACAACATGGTTAATGAAAGTAGAAGGAATTCCCTGCATTGCCTTGTACAAGCGTTCCTAATATACAACAATGATTAACGTAATTCTAGGCTAGGATAATTACTATTGACCTTGAAGGTCTTAATCTTATTTTGATAATAACAATAAATCAATCATGTGTAATTTAACATGTTCTTGATATAAGATTATAGATTTCTTATTTGGAAAATCAAGAATAGCATGATTGCTCAAAGAAAGTTTGACAAGGATCATTCAATCAATATCCGATCAAGTCAACGAAGCATTCGACTAAAACCGATCTATCCAAATCAAGATCATTCTTCTACAAGCGTTGGTCAAGTCAAAGAAGATCATTCTCATCACTCACAAGCTAGCAATGCATTTCATGAAGCACAAAAGATCAAGGATCATATGCTAAAGCTTCAAGGGAAAAGCTTCGAGTGAAGAATCAATTTGAAGAAACAAATCGAAGTATTCGAAGACTCACCTATTCGGTAATTGAGTGTTTTCTTAGGATTAATGTAAAGTTTCTTAATTAATTGATTATATAGCTCAAACATAAACTTGCATCATTGTTAGATTGATCAAAACCAAGTTTGAATCAAAATCATTTCAAAACATCATTCTTATAAAAACCGGTTTTGAAATAAATTCATATTAATTTTAAATGATCACATTTTGAGCTCTAATAAAAATAGGTATCTTAGAAACATATATTTGAGATTCACAAATCATTAGAATTTTATTTGGAACTAAATTGTTAAATTGCAAAAATATTTTTATTTTACATTTAAAATTCGCTCAATTTTTGCCCAGTTTTGATCTAACGGTAATATGGACGCCTTCCCAAACTCCGATCATTTTGAAATTTTTACAGTAGTTAGAAAACATCTCCTTGCAATTTTGACTAAAATTTGAGCATGATCCAACGGTCAAATTGGGAGAAATTAACAAAACAAATTTGAATTTTTTTGTCAAAACTAGCTGTTGGAAAGTTTGAAAATGTATACCTTGGAGCCAAAACCTCTCTTAATCACCCCAAACGGCCATATGAGTTTTCAAGCTATATATATGATATCCTAGACATGTTATAATACACTTGAATCATTCATATACTTCATACTTCATCTATCTTCAATATCTAAAGATTCAAGAAATTGTTTTTGATCAATCATTCTTTTTGAGCTATATCATATTGATCAAATAGAATAACTCTAGTGTGAGCTTCAAATTGTATTCTTTATACACTTGAGAGAGTTATTGTAAATTGGTGTGAATCACCAAACATTTGAAATTCATTTGTGAGGGGTAAATCTCATAGGAAAAACAAGAAGGTAAATTCTTGTTTAGTTTTTGTGAAAGGTAAATTTCACAAGGTTAGCAAGAGGGTATCTTGTGAGAGTATTGTGGTGTAGCAATACTTGTAGAGTGTGTGAGACAACAACACTTGTAGTGGTTTGATCTTCACCCGGAAGGAGATTGATTTTAATGGAAGTTCTCGGGGAACTAACCGAGCGCGGAGTAGGGGTTTCCAAGCCGAACCGTGTGGACAAAAAATATTGACTTCGATTGGTTTAATCTTTCTAACTCAATCTCTTTATTATTGATTGTTTAAATTGTTTGAGATTGCTTATTTATTTGCTCTTGTGCTTGATTGTTTATTTGCTTACATTCCTTGATAAATTTGTTTAGTAAATTGTTTTACTTAAACATTTTCGAAAAGATTTTTAAATTCCGCATTTAGTTTCGAAAACCCTGTTCACCCCCCCTCTAGGGTTATTTTCCGACCAACAATTACAATTACCTAAATTACAAGATATCAATCACTACATATTAGGAGAGCCAACTATACAAAAGATATGGTCAATCAATCTAAAAGATAATTATGGAAATTAACTTAAATAAATTTATATTCTATCACACCCCCGCAGTCTTAGCAGGAGGTTGTCGAACGCTGAGACTGTCCGAAAATCATCAAATAATATACGCGGAAGCCCTTTTGTAAAAATATCTGCGATCTGATAACGAGACGGGACATGAAGGACATGCACCTCTCCCTTTTGTACCTTTTTCACGAACAAAGTGGATGTCCATTTCAATATGTTTAGTGTGCTGATGTTGAACTGGATTCCCTAATAAATATATCGCACTAACATTATCACAGTAGACCAAAGTTTCCTTTTGGATAGGACAATGAAGTTCAAGAAGAAGATTCCTAATCCAACAAGACTCAGAGACAATGTTAGCGACACCCTTATATTCAGCTTCGGCACTAGACTTGGATATTGTAGGTTGTCGCTTAGAAGACCAAGAAATGAGATTATCTCCGATAAACACACAATAACCCGAGGTGGACCGTCTAGTATCAGGACATCCACCCCAATCTGCATCTGTATATGACAAGATAGACTGAATCGAAGACTTATACAAGTGCATACCATAGTCAATCGTACCTTGTACATAATGAAGAATGCGTTTCAAAGACTCCATGTGTTCAACTTTCGGAGCATGCATAAATAGGCAGACCTGTTGGACTGCATAAGAAATATCTGTCCTTGTGAAAGTAAGATATTGCAGAGCACCAGCCAATCGACGATATTTTGTCGGATCATCATACGGGTCATCCGATTTTGCGCTTAGCTTTCCCTTAGTGTTGAAGGGTGTGGGGCAAGGTTTGCAAGCAGTCATTCCTGCCCTCTCTAATATCTCTTCGGCATATTGTTGTTGAGAGAGAAAAAGGCCATTTTTGGTACGATTGACAGCAATACCCAGAAAATAACTCAACTGACCCAGATCTTTCATAGCAAATTCTGCACTGAGAAGAGATATAATAGAACATCGAAGAGCATCTGAAGAAGTTGTGATACCATGAAAGTAGAAGTAATTCCCTGCATTGCCTTGTACAAGCGTTCCTAATATACAACAATGATTAACGTAATTCTAGGCTAGGATAATTACAATTACCTAAATTACAAGATATCAATCACTACAAATTAGGAGAGCCAACTATAAAAAAAATATGGTCAATCAATCTAAAAGATAATTATAAAAATTAACTTAAATGAATTTATATTCTATCAGTTAATTTGCTAATAAAAAGAAGTAATAATCACGTAATACTTAATCATTTGTAATGTGCGTGCACTATCGCGAACTATAATAATTTAATAAATTCAATTTATGAGCTTGCGCAATATATTGCTCCAAATTTAAACAATGATGGAGCTTCTAGAGTGCTAAACAAGGCTGAATCCCAGTTCAGTGAATAAGTGGAAACTTACTTCTTTGCACCAACAGGGCCTCAATTATATCTTGGGCTATTATTTCTAATACCAGAGAAATATCGTTTAAGACACAATAAGCCAATAAGGTCTATTTTAACAGTTGTGAGAATCCGCAAATGCGACCCCCGGGTCTCAATCCCTGGTTTGGGAGTTTGAAACATCGGAAAGGATTCCGTTGTTCCATTTTCTTCTATGTGTTGATAATTCATATCGGGTGTCCCTCTATCCTATTTCTAGATGCAAGAGGGTTCGTTTAGAGTCGCCAGTACGTTTTACGAGAAAACGGACAAAACAGTTGTGTAAGAGGAAAGACTACAGATAAGCCTTTCTTTACATGTTTGTCTACGAAACCAGGATTCTATAGGGTTCGAGAACTATATTACGGTTTGGGAAGGTGTTAAACACCCATTCCGCCCTTTCGGTCTCTAGTGGTCTTATATGTTTATTCTATGTTGGAAAACTTTGATGCTTTTACTGATATTCTACTGCTTTCTGGAAATAACTAATGAAAACTTGATTTTGGAAAAAACAGGAAAAGGGATGAAAACCTTGTATTCCATGATCCGATGTTTTGGTTTTGTCGAAATCTGATTACTAGTGACAAAAGTTTATTTTATCTATTTTTGAAAAGAGAATGATTCGGTATTGTTTCCTCAGATAACAATATCAATTATCTCGTTAGGTTAATTTAGAAAAGATCGGATCTTATCGGAATTGATTTGATATGGAATTGAACTCTTGAGGAGAGTGTATCAGATATACTGCAGTCTATATGGAAGACAGAATATATCTGAGTTTAATTCCTAAGTAAGTTTTATCAGTCCGGGTTTTGAAGACTTGGTTTTAGTCGGATGATAAATGGTCTTACTTCTTCTGGTTTTACAAATGATTTTATCAAGTTGTTTGGTTTGAAAACAATAGAATATCAATAACTTGACAATAAGTTTATCCAACTAGAAAGTGGACAGAGCAACAGGTATAAAAAGTCTACATATAATAAACTTAATTAAAATAAAACGAGGAGGGTGGAAGTAAATGCTTTCGGTTTATGTTGGCCCAAGCAAGCCAACTCCCTACTCACTTATAATACTTCCGAAAATAACTAGTATGTATATATAGCAAACTTATATAAGAATCTAAACAAATCTATAATTACTAAATAAAGTACAATAAAACTAACATGCAGATATATTATTTGATTACTAGAAGAGACTTTAGTTACCTTCCCGACGATATATATAAGAATAAAAGAGAAAAAATATAATACGGCAGAGAAGATCTCCGGCGGATATCAGCTTTCCTTTTTGAAATATTTCCAGCGGTCTGACTCTAGAAGGTGGCACTCTGGTGCCAAGATTAGATCCAAGACTCTTGTGGAAATAATTGTTATCAAAGGTGCTTCCGAAGAAGGCTTAAAGGTTAGAAATGTAAGAGAGAAATAAGGATTTTGGTGTTAGAACCGTGTCCTCTATGGCGGGGAATGGCTGCCTCGAACCCATGGGGGTGTTGGCCTATTTATAGTACTCGGGAGCGATTGTCGCGCGACATTCCTGCAGAAAGGGCAAGTGTCGCGCGACATATACATATGTCGTGCGACAAACGGCTGAAGTGATGGTTCTGACAGACTGATGTGTCAGAAAAGTGGTTGGTCGGGTGCAGAGGGGTTTGTCGCGCGACATAGGGGTGATTGTCGCGCGACAAACGGCTGAAGTGATTGTTCTGACACTGTGATGTGTCAGAAAGTGGTTGGTCGGGTGCAGAGGGATTTGTCGTGCGACATGGCAAGGTTTGTCGTGCGACAGATGGGTTTGTCGTGCGACAAATTGTATTTGCTTTGGGTTTGTCGTGCGACAAACCCATCTGGTAGGGTGCTCTAGTGCGCGGGTGAGTTCCGGACTCGATATGGGAGTTTTTAATATACAAAATAGACCTTTAATTAAAGTTAAACAAGTAATAAACTCAATTAAAATAATAAACAAGTATGCATATAATAAACTTAATTAAAAGAAAGGGTCGGATGATAGTAGAAGTAAATGCTTTCGGTTTATGTTGGCCCAAGCAAGCCAACTCCCTACTCACTTATAATACTTCCGAGAAAATAAACAAGTACGTATATATATAATAAACTTTAATTTAAACAAGTCTAGATAATAAACTTTAATAAAGACATATATAATAAAACAAGTACGCACATAATAAGCTTAATTAAAATAAGACAAACATGCATATAATAATAATAATAGTAATAATAATAATAATAATAATAATAATAATAAAAAAAAAAAAAAAAAAACCCTTAAATAAAAGAAAGGGTCAAAAGATTACCTTCCCGACGATAATAGAAATACGAGAGAAGCGGACAGAACTCCGGCGTTGGCAAAGACTGACACTCCGAGTATAAACTTTATACTGAAAAGATTCTTATTTTCTAAGAACCTAAAAATTAACTAGAGCATAATTCTCGACATCTCTAATAAAAGAGTAGGAGAATCTTATACTAATGAGAATTATGGGTTCAATGGCTAAAAAAGCTCTTATATGATCCTTCTCATTTTGCCCTCTCTAAACACAAGCCTTAGGCCCTTATTTATAAGGAAACCCAATGCCTCACTTTTCACTCCCATCCAATGTGGGATGAAAAAGTGGGCAAAACAAGAAAAATGCAAAATAAGCCTAAAAATGCCAAACTACCCAAAATCAAAACTTAAGCTTAAAAATGGAGAATGACTAGATATATATATATATGTAAGGATTCTTGTGGGGGTAACGGATCGGGGTGTCTACAACAGTTAATATTATTTATAAAATAATATTTTTGCCTTAAATTAAGAGCCTATTAGGCCATTATTTGTAGAATGTTCTGATTAAGAGTTTAATTTCCTTTCTCAGAAGTAATTAATGCAGCAATTTTCAAAGTAGTAAATAAAAGTTATTTATAACTCTGGATTGCGTTGAAATTAGAATATTTGAAATAAGTGAAAGCAAAATGGATTAGATATTAATTTGGGATAGAGAGAGTGTTTAGTATTAGTAGATTAAAAAATTTAAAATTATGCTAATGGTGAAGTTTGTCAATTATTAAAAACTTTAGGCCATAGATTCAACGAAACGCGCGTGTAGGTTTCAAGATGAGTCTTTAGCATTATTTGATTTTAGTAATTTTTAACACAAAAGAGATAAGTTATTAATTTTACGTACACACCAAACTTTCATGTCTGTTGAATATAAATTACATATACAGAGAGATAAGTAGACAGATAAATAAATAAATAAAGACAAAAGAGGGGGCATTTTGGTATTATTCGCCTTTTTAGATTATCAATAGCCTTATAACAAAGTAGTAATGTCAATTGGTAGAAAGAATAAAAGGGAAGAAGTCAAGGATTTAATTCACCTATGTAATTTTTGGAACTTTTTTTTTAAAGAACAAATGTCACACTCTCTTTCCAATAAAGAAGACTATTTTTAAGAGATTAGTTTGAAGGATAGCTTTTTAATTAAGTACAAAACACAAATTATTTAATTATTTAAATTAATTACGCTGAATTCCAAACCCTTTTTATAGATAAACACCAAAAACTAAATATAAAATTAATTACATAATTAAGTAAATGATAATAAATTCAAAAAAAATTCAAAAACAGATAGTAAAAATTTCGAAACAAAGATGATAAACACAAGAATAATTCTAAAAAGTCAAAACAAAAATAAATTCAAAAAATTTCAAACTCAGAAACTTCAAATTTCAAAAAAGTGAAGTTTCCGAAATCTAAAGCGATAAAGTCGGCTAAATAAATAAACAAATTAAAAACTCACCAATTTGGATGCTTATGTTCGGATTAATGATAAAACAATACTCAATACTTAAATATATATGAGTCCTTAAAAAAAGTCTACAAAATAAAATGTTGTAATTGTTAGTTAATATGGCTGCAAAATTAATAAGGATAGAAAAATACATACAAATTACTATGCCTACAAAATAAAATATTGTACTTGTTAGTTAATATGCTTTCAAAATTATAAAGGATATAAAAATGCTTACAAACTAATTAATATGCCTACAAAATAATATGTTAGAAAAATGCCTACATTGAAACATAGGCATTTTTCTAGGAGGCATATTAAGTTACGAAGTTAAAACATTACAAAGTAAGATACACTATTACACAAAAACTTATTCATTTATACATATATAATTGGAAACCCAATAACAATATTCCACTTCCTAAAATAAATGAAACCTTATACATGAAAGGGCGAAAACACACTCCTCTCATGTTCAACCCGATGCTTCAACTTTGCTTCAAACTCACATAAATTATGACATTTTTTTTATATGAATTTACTACTCTGAAATTTTTTAAAAGCACAACTCCAACCACACAAGTATTTAAAGGAAAATGAAAGAAAATCAAGGACCACGAGCCGTGCCCAAAACAGAAGCAACTGTTCATCAGATTTCAACCCTAGAGGGGGTGAATAGGGTTTAAAACACTTAATGCGGAATTAAATACTTTTTCAAAATGTTTAAGCAATTTAACTAGCTAAACAAGTATATCAAGGAAATAGTCAAATTCAAGCAATCAATCCCAAGACAAGCAAATAAGCAATCTCAAATTACAAGCAATGATATAGCAATAAAGTAAAGAGCTTGAGTTAGAAAGATTAAACCAATTGGAAGTCCAAGGCTTTTTGTCCTCACGGTTTTGGTTTACCAAACCATAGTTCGCGATCGGTTAGTTCCCCGAGAAGTTCCGCTAATACCGTTTTTTTTCCGGGTGAAAAACAAACCACTACAAGTGTATCCTCTCACACACTCTACAAGTATAGCTTTACCACAATACTCACGAAAGATAAACCTCTTGCTAGACTATGAGATTTACCTCTCACAATCACTCAAGTGTAATTGTCTCACTACACTCTACAAGAATTTACCTTTTTGCTCACTAGTGAGATTTACCTCTCACAAAAGAATATTACAAAGTATTTGATGATTCACACCAATGAATAACAACTCTTAAGTGTTTCATAGATTACAATTGAAGTTCACACTAGAGTTATCTTGTTTGATTAATTAAATAGCTCAAATAATGAATGATTGATCAAAAACAATTTCTTGAATCTTTTGATATTGAAGATATATGAAGTATGAAGTATAAGAGTGATTCAAGGTGGCCAAAATGTGTCTTAGATAGTGTATATATAGTCCCAAAAGTGATATAGCCGTTTTTGATGTTTGATAGAAGTTTGGTACCAAAAATGGTAAAAAATCAGAAATTCAACAGCTATATTCTGGGCCATCAGTTGACTGAGTAATGCTCATCAGTCGATTGAGTGGGCTTTAGTCAACTGATCACAAGCCATCAGTCAACTGATGGGCTCTGCTGTTCATCAGGCCAAAATGCCAAAAATCCCAATCTGCATTTTTGCAAATAAGCTCCGAAATCAATTCTAATACTTTGGGGACCTTAAAAATAAGTTCCTAAGACAACTATTTTTGAAAAAACTCAAAATATGATAATTTGAATTTAATATGAATTTATTTGAAAAATTAGTTTTTGTGAGAATGATATTTTCAAAGGAAATTCAATTCAAGCTTGTTTCAATTGATCAAAGAATGATGCATGTTCATGTTTGAACTATATAAATAATCAAATAAGAAACTTTACATTAATCCTAAGCAAACACTCAATTACCGAATAAGTGAGTCTTCGAATGCTTTGATATGTTTCTTCAAATTGATTCTTCCTTGAAGCTTTTCCCTTGAAACTTTTGCATATCTCTTTGATCTTGATCTCCATGAATAGCATTGATGAGATTGATCTTCTTTGTCTAGCCCAATGCTTTGTTGACTAAATCGGATATTAATTCCATTTATCCTTGTCATGTAGCATGTTTTCTTGATTTTTCAAGTAAGAAAACTATAATCTTAAATCAAGAAACATGTTAAAATAAACATGATTGATTTATTATTATTATCAAAATAAGATATATACCTTTAGGTCAACAGCAACCATTAACTTGGTCTTAAGGTATCATTTCACCACCCTTGTTTGTATCTATTTCAAATCCTTCAAATGGAATTTCTCAAAGCTACTAATTTATTATGACAATTATTACATGGTATTGAAAGATTGAGATTGAGATTTAGATGGAGATGAATATACCGAAAGATGCATACATGGTTGAGAGTATGGAAGTACGGATGTGATCGACATCACTGGACATTGTTTTCTGATGAGTAAGAGGAGAAAGATAGATGACTGGATTAGAGAGTAAAATTCCTTCTCCTCATATACTTTGATTGAATAATTTTTATGTTTATTTTTTTATTTGATTTTGCTGTGATATGCGTTTGAATTGGTTTGAATTTATTTTCATTGATTTAATTTCGAATTTAATTGTATATTAATTTTATTATATTTATCTTTAAGAAAGGTAGTATTGGAATTCAACTTAATTAATTGAAATAATAAAATAATAGATATTTTGTCCTTAATTAAAAAGCTAATCCTTCAAACAAAAGTTTGTCCTGCAAACTAATAGGAAAAAAAGAATGTCTTTTATTCTAAGGACAAGCTCATCTTCGTCCTTTATAATTATTTTCTAAATTAAAAAATAATTTATTAGAGTTTCTAGTGTTTACCATTGACCATTGCTCACTAAAAATCTCTAATTACTCTAATATTTTATGAGATATATTTCATAAATTTATTAGAAAATTAGTTATTGCGAAAAAGATATTTATTTTTGGCTTTTTATTAAAAAGTGATACTAAAATATCTCTAAACAAAATAATAAATAAAGGCTATATTTAGATTTTACATGCTCCTCTTTTTGTAAGTTGTTTTTTATGGGCTAAAACCATATTTGGGTTTCTGGCATATTTTCGATTACAAAAAAAATAAAAAATGGCCCAATATATATTTGGTATCAAGAGAAAACAAATGTGTAGTTTTAAGTTCATAAAAAGTGCTGAAAATTTCTTCTTCTTTTTTCCTTTTTTTGAAACATTTTTACAAAAACTACATATTTATTCTTTCATTTTTCATATCGTTATCAAACAGAACGTAAGAGTCGTGATAGAGGAAAAATAAAATATTTGGGATAATGCGTAGAGTTTGAGACCTAGATTGCAAAAACAAAATGCAAGTTATCAAAAAAGGAATATATTTAATGCTTAGCATGAAAAGCAAAATACCATTGCCCCAAGAGGCTATAGAACTATTTAGAATGTGTTCGATTGCAAATTCAAAAAATAATTGAAAAAATAACTAATATTCGCAAGAAGTTGGAAAATGCAATGATTTAATTTATAAAATGTTCTATTACTTCTTATTTTTCAAGTGATTTACTTCTTTTAGGTGGTAGTCAAAAAAGTTTTCCATAGAAAATAAGGAAAAAAAAATGATAATTATCTCATCAAATCACTCGCATCTTTTCTAGCTTCTCATAAAAAATAATTTATCATTAAATTTTCACTTTGCATCAAACGGACCCTAATGTTCCTTTTGTTCAAAATTTTGTTGTCCTTATAAAGAGAAATTGATATTTTCTTTGATAAAGTTTCAAACTCATTGTCATCGGAATAAGATCATTCGATTCAACCTCTTCCTAGAAATTATAAGTAATTTACCAAATACGATATTCCTCCTATAGTGCATTAAAAACTTGATCGAACCCACCCAAGGGGTAAATTTATTTAGATTTTTACATAATTTGAAGCCAAAGTCACAATAACATAACACTACACCAAAATGGGCAAATTGTCACTAAAATACGCGGAGCCTTTGTCACGGTTTTAGTCCGTGATAAGTACTTGTGTCGGTTTTGATCCGCGCCAAAGACTAAGGCCTCGTTTGATTCATGTATTAGGATTAGTGGGATTAATAATACCAGTATTAATAGTACTGGACTATTAATCCTAGTATTAATTTAATACCAATACCCTGTTTGATTCATGCAGTATTAATACTGGGATATATCATGCTGATATTAATACCATGTTTGGTTATGTAACTCGTATGCGAGATTATATTTTGGACTAACAAAATAAAAAAAAATTAAAATTTTATTTTATTTAAAAAAAATGTAAAAATAAATGTAATTTTTTTAAAAAAATTTTTAAAAATAAATTAAAATAATAATAATATAGTAGTAGTAGTGGCATTTTTTGAAATATTATAGTAGTAATGGCATTTTTGAAAATATATGGTTCATTTTTCTTAATCCTGGATAAATAATACCACATCCCCCTTGGTATTAAATTATACCACAAAGAGTGGTATTAAGTTAGTACCGGTATTAATAATCCCAGCACGTTTGTGAGAATCAAACAAAGTATTATAAAAAAAATGATATTAATAATATCATCCCACTTTTTAATAGCCGAATCAAACGAGGCCTAAAGTCACTATAGGCTACAAGTGTAGTCCTCTTTTAATAATATTATCACAATTATAAACCGTCGTAAAGCATTTCTAGTATAATTCTAATTTTAGAACCGAGACAAAGCTTAATAAAATGTAACCTTTTACGGGCGGGAATAATCCCTCTAATTTTTTCAGCCAAATATCCCGATATCACTCTCAGCCCCAAATCCCAAATAGAGCGTATTACACTCTTCCTCTCTGCCTCGCTCATCCCCATCGCAAACTACCATCTCTCACCTCCTACCCTTAATCGAACCACCATCTCTTACCCTCTCAAAACCTTATCCCTCTCAATCACCCTCTCTATGCACTAGTACTCAAAGCCCTAAATGTCATATCCTGCTAATCATGAAACCCTAACTCATTCTCCCGTTTCACTGGCGCCGCTGGTCTCTATCCTCTCAGTTACGCCGCACACGACCTTCAATCAATGTTGTTGAGTCCACTACGCCGCACACAACCTTAAAGCCTTGCCCTTTGTGATTTCCTCATCCATTTCTCTGTAAGCTCGTGTCTTCTATTTTTTTAATTTTTTTTATCGTTCAATCAGTTTCCTTTTCCTCATCTCTCATCAATCATCGATTATTTTTAGGGAAGTTGTTAATTGAAGATATCGATTCATATTGGTAACTTTCTTTTCTATTCAGATCTGGGTTTTTTTTTTTTTAAATGAAATCACTTCTCGTTATTTGGTTGTAGGGTTAGCAACCTTTGTGGAACCGATTTTATCGCCTTAGAGGTAACTAACTACAGCAACTAACTTTTTTTTCCCCTTTTATTTGTTTCCATTCGACCTTTGAATTTAGTGAAGAACTTGCTTCGTGTGGGAAAGCAATAGCTAAATGTGTAGTGTGTGATTTTTTTTATTAGTAAGATCTTCTAATTTTACGTATTATTTTGATTTAGTTTCCTTTTATGCTTACGATCCTATTTTCCGGTCTCCTACTATGTGTAGGATTATGATTTTGTAGCATTCTCAGTTAATACACTGCTGCAGATTAACACACGACATTCAGTTTCGTTGTTAGAGCATTTTCTGGTATTTGGTTTAAAGTTTTGCCAGTTTCATTATTAGTTGTTCCATGTTTTTGAGATCTTATTCTTTTCAGATGTAAATAGTATTTTTTTTTCTTATGTGGGTTTTATGGGTGAGGTTTAATTGATGTTTATTTCCTTCAAGTTAATCAAGTTCTTCAGATTCGATGTGTGCTTATGTGTGTTCTTCTTGTCCCTATACCAAAAAATAAGAGTTTTCTTGGTTTTTTAAGTTAGATTATTTTTTTAGTTAAATACCCATTTGTTTCTCTCTAAGGAAGAACAACACATATATTATATATATATATATATATCATGTAGGGTGGTAGTGGAGCCTTGTATTTTTAATCTATTTTTTTAGTGAGGGTAAATGCCTTATTCTTCAGTTAGTGTTATTGGTTATTGGGTATTTGTTTAAGAGAGAGAAGGGTAGGTTTGTATTGTTTGGTGTCCCATTAGACGGTGATCTAAGTAACTATTGGTAAACAAATGGTGTTACTTAGAGGGTTATTAATTCATACTCTACAAATATAAACTTCAATGGTTTGTACATTAGAAAGAAAAACAAGAGAAACATTAATTCCATTACTAGTGTCATTAATAATTTTGTTCTTTGATTTGATTGTTTATATATAAGATTGATTCAGCCATAAGTGATGCTATGTTGGTTAATGGATCCTAATTAAGAAGGGCAAAGAGCTTCCCTGAAGGTGACTAAGAAATTCTTGAGTTTCGTTTGTTCTTGTTTGCAATTAAGATAGTGCTGGTATATGTTCTCTATTCACATTTTTATCATCTCATTGTTTTCTTCTTCTTTTTTTTTGTAGAACTTGATTTTTTATTATCTTAAATCTTTTGTATAAAAGTTTCATTTGCTGAGCTAATTAAGTATTAAATTTCTGGATTAGAAATTTCTGTTTTCTATATTATTCTTGTGTTTAGTAAATAAAAAAGTAAAGAGATAGCAATGTGTGTGTGTTTTATTTATTTATTTTTATTTCTTTGCCAGAGAAATTAATGGCCAAAAATAAGGTCAAATTGTGGAGAACCAAATACAAACCAAGTTTTACGAACAAGCTGGATACCTCCGACGCTGCATTCTCTAGCTCTACTCGAAGCTTAAATGTTCATTCAGTAAGTTCTTTCTCTACATATAAAATAAATTGTATATTAGTGTACATATGCATACAAATGAATAGATTTTTTTTTTCTGCATTTTTCAAACTTAGGATAGATGAGCTTCATAGAGTTGACAATGAGGGTCTGTGTATCATCACTGATCATGGCCATTTTGGTGAGTAACTTGCTAATGGTTTGGTAAACTATTCATGGTTGATGGTGTATTAGATGCTTGCACTAGCAATTTTTGGAGTCTGATTCGGATCTGTATTGTTGTTCGTTGTTGTTACATCTGTTTCTCTTTTGCCTTATTTAGAATTCGGATATGTATTACCTTACCAGGTTTGTCAAAGAGGATATGAAGTGTCAATAACAGACGTGGAACAATATTATTCTGGTGAATAGCTCGTTGTTAAGGTAAATAAACTACACTACTAGTGCTCCTCACATGTATAGAAAATAACAAATGTGAGGAAATTGCAGGGGGTATATTTATATATATGTACACGTATATATATCTTTGATTCTATTTTTAGCTTATCTCGCTAATCATATTTATTGGTATTTTGAGCTTATTTTAAGCCTTCTTCCTTCTTTATATTTTGTATTTAACACATTGTTTGGCTGCCTAGAAATTCAAGGTAAATCAAATTAAATAGAATGCTTTTGTTGTTAAAAAAAATATGTCATGTTAAAAAGTGGGACTATTGATTTGAGATGGGTTATTACAACGTTACAAACTATTTTCCAGTTTTCGATAAGAAACTTGACTCATATTTCTCCCTTAGTTTTGTATTATTAATAAAGTATAACCATTTCCTAATGCCTTTTTCTTAAATTTAATTTGGTTGTATGTGTTGGTTTTAGATTTTGTGCTATCGAATGCAGAATTGATTGATGGGAATTATTTACTAAGAATGCCTTATTATGGTGCTCTTCTTGTTGTGCCTGGAGATTATTTACTAAGAAATGTATGAATTCTAGATTTTTTATATGGATTAATGAATTTTGAGATTTAATTAATACTCAAAGTCACCCCATTAAAATCCAAAAAGGAAAAGGACAAACCTACTTAAGAGAATTTCTATTTATTATTTAAATTTGTTCAATGCTTTGGCAGCAGGGGCATGAAAGTTGGGCTGTTTATCTTGTTTTTGTTTGGTGCTAGCTGGGCTATCATGTGATGCTCAAGAAGAGACCTATAAAATCTTTGCTAAAGAAATTGAGGCTAGTGCTTCAGGTAGTTCCTTCATTTGCCTTTTGTTTTGTTACAGATTTATTTTCACATACTACACAATTTTTGTTTAAACAAACTAACAAGTTTGTCGGTACACGCGTTTGCTGCACTTATTTTATTAACAGCTTGGCGGAAAATTTTGAATTATTAGGATCTCTCTCTCATGGCCCACACAATTGAGTACCCTATTATGATAAAAAAAAATGTTTAAGTGATTGTATATGTCTAGTTATTTGAGAGCGTAGCCTTTCTGTAAGGATTATGAACCCTCACAAAATCTGCTAGGAGCTAACATCAGTTACATTAAACAGCCTTAAGTATAATTTACTATGCATTTTCAATATACATGAACTTTATAAAAAAAATTGTATGTGTTTAACTGTTTATGCATGGTTTTGTGTTAATTTCCGTAGTTATTGTATCTTTTTAGGTATAACATGGTGCGTATTTTTTTTCACCTTTCTATCTCCTCAACGACATTGGTTTTGTGAACTCAAACTACTCCCTCCATCCCTAACTAAGAGATAAAAAAATACACTAATTTCATCGCAGTTAATGGTTTTAGAATGAAACAATTTTTTTTATCTTGAGTTTTGGTGTGTAAATTAGAGGAAATTGGATTATTAAATTTAGAGATTCAAAAAGGAATAATGGATTCTTAATTTGGATGGATGGGGTATTTTTTTTATCGGTTCTCCCATGTAGGAATTATTTATTTACCTTTGAAGATACTATGATGCTCTTGGCTTTCAGGAATTCCCTCTTCCCAAATCTAAAGACTTTTTTCCACATTTAAACATGGAACTACAGTTTGACAAAAAATTAGGTGGACATTGTTTCCTTCTTGGTTATTTAGGTGTGCCCTTAGCTTTCTTCCTTGAAAAGTATTAGATTAAATTAAATTTTGAGGATATCCACTATTATTAACATACTTATAATATGACCATATATAAATAAATTCCTCTTTTATTGGGTAAATTGTGGGTTTGCTGTGTTTTTCTTGCACTATATGATTGTGATCTAGTGCCTGTTCTCTGACATTGAAGTTTTTTTATATTGATTTTAGTGATGTTAGAGGCAATAACCTAAGCAGACCAATCTCGAAAAATATTGGTAACTGTAGAAGCTTTGAAATATTGTAAGCTTCTTCTTGCAGGTCTCTTCAAGGAAATCAGCTGACTAGGAAGATTCCGAAAGTGATAGGTTTAATGCAGACCCTCACTGTTTTATAAGTATGCTTGCTATTAACTGATATTTTGGCTTACATAATTATTGTTTGGGAAGTTTTGATAGTTTGAAGGTACCTCCATGGCAATAAACTTACAAGACGTATTCCACCTGAGCTCGGCAATATGTCAAAGCTCAGCTATTTGTAAGATACATTTCCGATATCATTACAACTCAATTATATTATCGGTATTTCTTTAGAGGTAGTTAATAAACCTTGTTCATTTGTAGGCAATTAAATGATAATCAACTAGTTTGTGGCATTCCTGCTGAACTTGGAAAAATAAAAAAGCTTTTTCAACTTTGAGTTTTTCGTTCTGCATTTTCTGTACTACTAATTTTTTAAATCTATTATTAATTTCTTCATCGGTCTATTTTCAGGAATCTTGCCAATAACAATCTGGAAGGTCCAATTCTTCTAATTCCTTATTTTTTTTGTCAAGTTTATGTGAATTCTACCTTAGATATTTAAATATACTTGTATGATTTTAGGAATGTTTACTTCAACTTCTTTGGGGTATAGTGTTTATCTGTGCTTTTGATCAATTTGTGTATATTTTTATGTATTGTAAGATTGATTTAAATAATGGATTTAATTGCAATGAAATACATGTTGCTTAAATAGAATTATATAGATCTTCTTAGAAAATATATAAATTAATGTTATAGATCTCTACCAAATTTCTGTTGGGATTTTTTTGATTGTTGCAGATGTATCGTACAGGGAATTAGAAAATTTTGGAATTTCCATTTTTATTCATTTTTTTTAAAATTATGAGACATATTATCACAGTCCAAAACCGTGACAAAAACAGTCACACAACAAAATATTTTCTCGGTTTTAAACCTTAAAGTATATGCGACGGTTTTAAACCATGACAAAGTGAACAATGTTGTTTCGTTCTTGGACCGAGACAACCTCATCTATTTATAGTGGATCACATCCTTTTAGAAAACCGTGACAATGGCTATTTGTCATGGTTATGAATCGTGACCAAGGTGGTTTGTCACCGGTGTTTTTGTGAAGTAATTATACCATGACAAGGGACATTTGTCACGGTTTTAAACCGTGACTATTCGCGTATTTTGGTGTAGTGTAAGGTATATTAGATGTGAAGTAAATTTCAATAATGTCAATGTTTTTATGGAGGTGGAAGCTCGTAAACAGATTGCACTTTTGATTCTAACATAGAAACATATCTATTGAGCACCAAAACTATGTACGGCTTGGGATTCAGTAACTTGTTGTTCTATTGAGTTGATTTGCGTGAGATATTCATTGAAATTACTGTTTTTGGACTTCAACTGCTCCATAAAACCCATAAACCAGAAGCCATATCCCCAAAATCCTTTGCAGTCTTCTGCCACTCTTACATTCATCTTCTCCAGAAGTTGAAGCACATAGTTGGTTCCTTGTTTATATATACATATATAATGCCCAAAATTATCAACGAATATAGAAACATAATATCTACCACTATGAATACCGAGAAAATCTTAAAACCGTGAAGAAAAAGTTCCAACGAAGAACAATACTTGAAGGAGTATATATATAACAAGTGGAGAAAGATTGTGTTGGGGCGACTTAAGGCCCACTCCCTAGGATTAGATACCAAAAAAGAGCACGAAAGCAATTTAAAATCAAATAAAGCACATGAGTTTATAGCTCAATGGCAAGTGCAACAATAATTACATCTGGCAAAGTCTCCATCACTAGATGGCATCATGCATGCATATATGGGCATGCCTGTCATTATGGGAGCATTGGTGAGTGGCAGTGCTCAGAAAGCCATGGGCCGTTGTGTTGAGCAACAAAGCGGTGCAGTGGTGCTGACAGAGCCACGGGGTTGTTGGCCAATGTTGCGCACGTGCGTGAGCACGACAAGGAGGAAGTAGGTAGGGGGTGCTGGGCCTCGGGGCTGTTGTACTGAGCTACGCACATGAGTGCGCATGACAAGGTTGAATGGGGCACAGAGGCGCTGATTAGGGTGTGGTGCTAAGTATGGGTGTGAGAACGGCAAGGAGTGATATTTATACCATGTTGCGCACAAGGTTGTGCATAGAACGACATATGGGATGGCGGGAGGCACCATGTGACAATAAGGAACATATAATTTCACTTGAATCAAGATTGAGCAAGAATTGAAGACATGACACACAAGTGTGCTCAGTCAACTTACGAAACCTCCACTTGCTAAAACTTGCATTTCAATAATTCCATCCACTTGAATTAACATCATTAGCTCCAGTTGAAGGACATCAGCAGGCTGCGATGACGTCAGCTGCAACAACTGCAATGATACAACAGCAAACACGTTTCCACCAACAGAAACGCGTGTCCCGTTCCTCCTAGACGCTTTTACTTATAAATCAAGCTGTAGTTGAATTCTAGAATGCTATTGAAATGCCTACATAAATAAGTGCACGTAATTAAAAGGACTTATTTAGAAATTTTCAATTTAAATGAGAAACGATAAAACCGCTGACTTAATCAAATACCAGCCTATCCAAAAGAGAACCTGTTTTATCTTGTCCCTATCCCTTCTCCGAATTACCTCTGTTTGCTGATAAAAGCTTCTTCCTTAGTTGTAACAATAGGGTAGGAAAAATCAAAAATTCTAGAAACAAATACAAAAAAAGAGCTTTAGTAACACAATACTGGATTGTAAAATACTAAATATTTCACTTGATCATCTCATGCACAAAATGAGGAAATAATAGTAAGGACTCATTAAGGTTGAAGTTGCATTAAGAATCACTTAACTTACAAAATAGAGAGAGAAAAATGTGATAAATGAGAAGATTAACTTACTAAAATTCAACATAAGAATCAAGTTAGAAGATTGCGCTTCCTTATCTTGATGGGCTGATTTCTTCAATTAACAGCCATACCTGCAGTCCTTTGTTTAGAGAACGAAGAGTTTGGTGCGGTGCTTGGGACATTCTGAAACTATCCAACTTTGAAGGAATCTACTTATTTGTTATCGATGCCACCAGGAGTCAGCTCTCAAGCATATGGCTGTCTGCATCGACAAAAGCAGGAGAAATTTATAAAGCACCATTGAAGCCAATGCTTTGGAGTTCTTGCCAGTTCTTTTATCACTGGAAACTTTGTCCAAAATTAACAAGAATTTGTGGTTACAAAAACTGTAGTGAGTATTTTTGGGATATTCCGAAACAATGAAAGAAAAATTTGAAGAAAATCGCCTTCAAATATCTCCTCAAAATCAGCTGCTTCCCTATAAATAATGCCAATGTTGTGGGTGTTTCAGCTTGTCTGCACGGAAGAAAGCAAAAGAAATTTATAGAGTTCCACTAAAGATCATTGAAAGTTTCTGCTCTATATTTTAAGAAACATTGTATGCTACCTGAATCGGATGAATGAGAGTTCCAAAGATCTTTGAAATTTATGGTCTCATGTTGTCGTGTCATAAAATAAAAAGAACTAGTAAAAATGATCGTAATTACATTAATTTAAGCATTTGGACCTTCTCGTACTTGTTTCAGAATTTTGAGGAGAGGTGTTAATTAAATGATGTTGCATACATGGGCAATAGTTCCGACTGAATGGTAAATAATTAGATGCAATAACTGAAGAGAAATTATCACTAAGATAAGACAGAAGTACCATTGAATTTAAGGGAAGAGAGCCTAGCTTCTATGTTAAGTCACTACAGCAACGTACAGATGAGATCTTCGCCATTATTATTACTACCGAGCTCTGTAATCCTAAACAACATCCACATACTCCACATCCTTTGATAAGATCAAGGTTGCTTCTTTATCCAATGGAGGAGCCATTTCTTTATCTTGTCAAACTCCCAATCACCGCTCAATTTGTTGTATACATATATATGATCTTGATTTTAAATTCAGCGCAGAACTTAGAATTCTGCCTGAATCAAACGCTTCATCTACTGATTCTCTTCCATGACCACTTGACACCTGCGCAAGTTGAGATATAGAATTCAATCATCAAAACAAAAAATCCCATTTACATATATAAACATGTACATTTGTTGAACTTCGCCCCTGAGTAGATGCAAAAATATCAAACTTAGCCATGAAAGAGTGAAGAAATGAAAGGAAAGTTAAGTCATTTAAAGGGAACCTAAATGTTCACAATGTAAATGAGGACCCAAGTGATAAGATCACGTCTGCTTCTTTATCCGATAGAGGAGCTGCTTCTTTATCTAGTCAAACACCCAATCACCGCTTAATTTACTGTATACATACAGTGTTTTGACCCTTAATTTTTTTTTATTTTGAACTGAATTTATAGCTCTGTTATGTACAAGCAGTCATGAACTCCAGGGACCCCTCAAAATTATATAATTAGCTGTATTTTTGTCTTAGCGCAAACTGAAAATGACTATTACTTATGGAAAATTTATTCAAACATGTATATGTGGATCGCTTCATATTAGATATTAGCAAATAAATAATTCCATTTGAAGGAGTATATACATCCGAGCTAACTTACTCACTACTCTCCCATCGATGTAGATTGTAATAATATGGGATTTTCCCACTCTGGGAAGGAACCCTCGGTGCATCATTCTTCTAGATGTGGAGAACTGTAATTTTACAATTCACTTAATTTGGTGAGAGACATCTCATTGCTTCCACAGAGGGCCTTACCGCTCCAATTTTCAGACATCCAAAATCTGGAAAAGACACCACAGCAAGGCAGTGGCAACGTGCAATTCCAAGAAAGTTGTGCCCAGTTCTTCTGTCAAACTTGTTGACCTTTTGCAATAGACTATTTGAATACTTTGTAAAGAGTGCAGACTTCTGGAACAATTGTCAACTCACCACGATTTCTAATATAAAGTTCCCGTCGCGAAGTGGAAAGACTTGGGTTAAAGTTGATAGACTTATCAACTTCGTACATCGTGAAACAAATACTTCGCTTACGGATGGCAAACAGGGTATATCTGTTAGATTATTGTAGTCTTCCAAATATAGTTTCACAAGAGCCTCAAGGTTGTTTGGTAAACAACTCAGATTGGGGCACCTCGATATAGACAAGTCAACTATAGAGGCTTGTAGATTGTTTGGAAAATATGAAAACCCATTACAACCAGAAATGATCAACTCTCTTAGCGAAGGAAAATGACTTGGCACGGTTTTTAAGCTTGAACAGATGCTGATCTTGAACTTTTTCAGGAGAGGAAATACACTCATTGAACTTGATTGCTGCACTGCTTATGACCATTTCTCTAGGCTTGGCATTTTCTTTAGAGTGAGTTCTCTTAATGCTAGAAACATCATAACTTCAGCTGCCCCTACACCACTAGCTGCATGCTTCCCATAGAATTCGGCCCTAATAACTTTCACATTACCCATCCCAATTATCCTAACAACTTTGAGATACTGAAGGTGCCTGAGTGGAGGGATTCGCTCGCAAACATTGCAATTACATAGTCTGATTTTCACCAAGTTGCTAAGTGCTGAAGATGGCTGACTTTCCACCATCATCCATGATGGAAATTTCCCACCCACAAAGTTTTCGATCGTTAAACCTCTCAGATTCGAGTGGGGTGGGTTCAAGACCTTCCAAGACATCCTCATCATTGTACACCTTCTTGTTGATTCTCTCATCAATTCAAAACTTGTTGATTCTCTCATCAATAATTAATTGATTTACACCACGCAAGATCATGAAATGGATCATGCATTTGTATCTTGTGATGGAGCCGTACTCATCCTTCCTTGCAACTTGTAGCATGGAATTTAAAATAAAATACCGAAATACTTGTTGCCTATATTCTCCATCAACAAACCACTGTTCTTGGGAGGATGAAGAAATCCCAGGGTCATCCAAAGTTGTATTAAGTTACTCTTTTCAAGGTTAAAATCTTTGGGGGAAATCGAGCAAAATGCAAAAAATACTTTAGTGCTGATGGTAGATGCTAGTAGCATATCTCTAGGGCATCTATAACATTGTTCTTTTCATCTGAATATCATAGCTAACCGCTTACAATTGACTGCCACTCAGCTTTAGACTTCTTAGAGTACATTAAACCTCCTAAAGCCCTTAATGTTAATGAGTTTCTCTTGTTGAAAGTTCATTTAGTGAGAGAGTTTATATTATAAATTTTGATTTCTTAAAGAGAGATCGGGTGTACCTGGGCGAAGGGTAAAAGAGTGTATATCTTGTGTTCCTTATATTGTACCAATATTATCTCAATAGTAAAATCGAGCTCTCCATGGATTAGTGGCGATTTGCATATACCACGTAAAATCTTGGTGTCTCTTTCATCATTGGTATTTTACTTGTTCCATCATATATACGTATTGTTCGCGGTGGGTATCGTTTAGTAACGGTATTATTCTGATTGGTAAAATTGTGTTGTCGAAGTTATATTGGCGAAGATCCTAACAACGCAATATATTTTCTCCCTCGAAAAACCCACTTTTATTTCTTCTAAAGATGTCTCTCAAGATTACAAGTATCAATAAGTCTCTAGATGCGATTTATAAAGAGGCTTCAAGGGGTGAAATCTCTAGATGTCAACGTTGAACATACTGAAAACCGGTTGACTCACTAGTACGTAGATGATTCGGATGTTTGGGGAAGGGAGGCTGAGGTGTCAAAGATAGTAGAAAAACTCTGTTTTTCTGAAAACAATAAACATGTATCAGTTATGGCCATAGTTGGAATCGGGGGTTTGGGTAAGACGACGCTTGCTTAAATTGTTTACAAGCATGGCAAGGTGGTGAGGCATTTCGATAAAATACTATGGATAACTGTATCCAATCATTTTAACATAACAAGGCTTTTAAACGAAATGGTGCAATGTTTCACCGGGAAAAATCTCTAGTTGTCAAATGTCAACGAAATCGTTAAAAATGAGCTTGGGGGAGATTAAAAGGAAAAAAATGTATTTACTTGTATTAAACGATGTACAGAATCAAGATCATGATGAATGGGAGTGCTTAAGAAAGGTTTTGTTAGGAATAAAAGATTCCTGTGAAAGCAAGATTATGGTAACGACGCGCAGTCAAGATTTTGTTCCAATCTTGCCAGCATTTTATATTTATCATTCGAAAGTTCTCTCACAAGACAATAGTTGGATCATGTTTAAACAGAGAGCATTTGTAAAGTTGAGCAATGGAGAAGCAGAATATGGTTGGACTTTCCATGAAATAAGATAACAAATCTCTTCGTCTTTCGATCTAATGACTAAGAATAGACAATATTAATTTAAATTCACTTGAATTATTGAGTTAAAATTTGAAATGTCACATCAACTCATACCCAAAACATACATATAAACAAATTATACCCAAAGTATACACATAAACAAATATACTTTCACCTTTCTCTCTTATCAACTTTTCAAAAAGAATTTAAAATACCATAACATTGGATCCAAAAATCAAAATTTAATAAAATTTATATATTTGAAACATAATCTTCAAGATCTATAAAATAAGATCCATTGTGACCAAATAATTATTTGTAATTTTGTATGTACTAGTTTTTGTACATGTGCGTTGCACATGGTTTTAGTACTTAACAAAGGCCATTAATGAATACGTATATACTAAGAATTGAATAATTAGCAAATAAAAAATAAGAAAAAACATAGTATCAAGTGTAAAATTTAATTAATAATTATAAGAAAATCATAGAATTGGTCAACTATAGAAAAATGTTATAGATACATGATAAAAAATTGTCGTGTTGAAAGTTTTTAGTACATAGGGGGCCAAGCAGACTATTGATCAGATATATAAGAGAGCAATATATTTTTAATAAATTTTTTGAATTGGTAGATAGTTAATTCTATTAAACGTATGTGGATTATTATGCACAATACCACAAAATAATATAACATTCATTTAAATAATAGATTGTATATCCCAGTGATGTATAACATGAATATTTTATCACAATACCAAACAACAATATAGCACTCATATAAGATTATATAACAGCAAAAATATTAAAATGGTACAAAAACAATGTTAACATGAATTTTTTATTGAGCCACATGTATAATATATTCATTTGTTTTGTTTTAAACATTAAATATAATTATAAATAAACAAATAAGTTTAAAATATATAAGTTAATATTAAATAGCTTTGTAATTTTAATACCATCTATTAAATAGCTTTCTTTTTGTGAAATTTGTTATGAACTTATATAAAATTAACTCTTATACAAAACACCTAATTCAACACAAACTCTAACTTATTTAATTATTTTGACCAAATAAAGTAGAATTTAAATTTATTTAAAATACTAATATTAATATAAAAATATATGGAGTTATACTTTTATTTAATGTAAATCTTATATATGGAGTTATATTGTTTTACTTAATGTAAATCTTAAAATCTTTTGTTTATAATTAAGGGGCATATTTGTCTTCATAAAAAAGAGGAAAGATACTTAAATTATTCGTACTTTTATATATAGCATAGACATAGATTGTTATACCATTTCTTTCAAGTTTACATAAATGCTTGCGAAAGAATTAGCGTAAAACATATTGTCAAAACAATCTATCTCTTTGACAGAGTATAATATTATTTTTAAAAATTAAACTGTATTTTTAAAGTTATACGTTATTTTCACAATATAGTAGTAATAATAAATTTGACAATAATACCAATCAACCAAGAATTAAATCTCAAGAGTGTATAGTTATATAATATATATACATTTTTTTTTTTGCTATGAAAGTATGTCCGGGCCAACTTACGCGCACCCGACTAATCACTCCATCCTGAACAAGACTTGCGAAACAGCACTGAAGGCACGCTGCGGTCCATGGCTCCAAGAGTAGAGGACGAGCGTTGAACCTGGGACCTTGGGGTGGTAAGCCCCTTAGTCCTGGCCACCTTCCCACTCGGTTCCTCCCTTCGAGTTTATATATATACTAGGTTATACCCGTGCTGGACGGTATGACGAAATAAATAAAATTTGAAGGGTAAAGAAGAATGTGTGAAAAGTTGAGAGTTTATACTCAATTACAATTATGAGAGAAATAAAATCAACCGAAACAATATTAATTGCCCTACTTTAATCAGTTCACTTTAGTTTTCAGTTATTGAATAGTAAAAGTTGATTCTTCCATTAGTTAATATTAATTTTTTTTTAACCATATTGTTATTTTTTCTTCCTATTATAAATATGGATATATCATACTTTCTTGATTTTACAGGTAGTCTACACATAGCCTTTTTTTTAAAAAAAAAAGAAAAGAAAAAGGAAAAGTAAAGGACCAAAATATTATAGGTTAAATGCTAAATTAAACCTAAAAGTGGATGAGCCAAATGATTTTATTTTATTCACAGTGGATCTTGTTTTATTAATCTTGATTAGTATGTTTCAAATATATTTTTTATTATTAAAATTTAATTTTTGAATTTAAAAATATGACATTTTAAATTTTTAAAAGAAAATTGATGAGAGAGAAAATAATTTAAAAAAGTAGAGTGCATATATATAGTTGTTTGATTGTGTGTGTTTAAAGTGTATATATATCTTATTTTTAATTTAACACTTTAATACGATAATAAAAATATATATAAGGATTTAAATTATGGTTAAAAATAAAAAAATAATTTTAAGCCATTGATCATACGGGCTTTCAAGAGAATAACACGGCAACAGCACCCACCAACGAGCAACTTCAAATTAACGTGATTAGTCGTCGTCTTAATTTATTTATTTACTTACTTTTTTATCTTGTAACTCACTGAGTTGACTATCCGTAATAGATCAAACAAAACTTTGAGGATCGGATCTGTGTCCTTTATTATTCTTGTTTTGTTTTACAGATCAACCGAACCGATTGTTTCTTGTTCGATCGAGTTCCAATATATCTGAAACTGAGTCGTATTTTGGGAAGATCGAAGGAGAAATTATGAGCCAGAGCCTCCTCTCATCGTGCATCTGCCAACAACAAGACCCGATTGGATGAATCTGTTAGAACTTGGCTGGACAAACTCACACTGTAGCCTATGACGTTGATGCTGTGTTGGAAGAGTTCAATTATCAAACTCATCGATTGAAGCTAGAGATTAACCCAAAGATGGACAAGGTACGTCTACAATTGAGATTTTTAAAGAATGAACTTACAAGTATCGATAAATCTCTAGATGAGATTTATAAACAAGGAACTCAAATCGAACTTGCCCCTATCGAACATACTGAAATCGAGCTGATTCACCCTTTCATATATGATTCGGAAGTTTTGGGAATGCATGAAGATGTGCCAATAATAGCACGCAAGCTCTGTATTTCTGAAAACGAAAATCATTTATCGGTCGTGGCCATAGTAGGAATGGGGGGTATGGGTAAGACGACGCTTGCTCGGCTGGTTTGCAACCGTGGCGAGGTGGTGTTGTGTTTCGATGAAATAATATGGATCACTGTATCCGAAGATTTTGACGTAACAAGGCTTTTAAACGAGATGGTACAATCTCTCACCGGGAAAAATCCCCGGTTGTCAAACGTTAAAAATGAGCTTGGAGGAAGATTAAAAGGAAAAAGGTACTTACTTGTATTAGACGATGTATGGAATCAGGATCCAGATAAATGGGATTGCTTGAGAAAGGCTTTGTTGGGAATAGGTACATCCCGTGGAAGCAAGATTATGGTAACGACACGCATTACACAAGCTGCTTTAATGATGCAAGCATCTTTTATTCATAAAATGAGATCACTCTCAGAGGACGAAAGCTGGGCCATGTTTGAGAGGAGAGCATTCACAGTGGGTGGACCAATGAAGACGCCAAATATGGTGGATATAGGTAAATATATAGTGGAAAGGTGTAGGGGTGTGCCATTAGCATTAAGGGCTTTAGGAGGTTTAATGTACTCTAAGAAGTCTGAAATTGAGTGGCAGTCAATCCTAAGCGATTTAAATTTGGATGAAACAAACGATGTCCTATATGCCCTAGAGATATGCTACAAGCATCTACCATCACCACTGAAGCATTGTTTTGCATTTTGCTCGATTTTTCCCAAAAATTTTGACCTTGAAAAGAGTAATTTAGTACAACTTTGGATGGCCCTGGGATTGCTTCATCCTCCCAAGAACAGTGATTTGTCGATGGAGAATATAGGCAACAAGTATTTTGGTATTTTGTTTTTAAATTCAATGCTACAAGATGCAAAGAAGGACGAGTACGGCTCCATCACAAGTTGCAAGATGCATGATCTTTTTCACGATCTTGCGTGGTCTAAATCAGTTAATTATTGCAAAAATTTGGAGGCTAGTCATCTGAATGGTGATTCTGATGTTGTGCATCTGTCCTTGATCTCTTCCTTAAGAGAAATACCAGAAATTTCAATGAAAATTTGTTCGAGACTGCAGACTCTAATCCTAAAAGGTGGTCTCGATGGCAAGTTGTTAGCGAGCTTAAAATGCTTGTGTGTTCTAGTTTTCGAGAACTACAGCATCACAGAGTTGCCGGCTTCAATTGAGATGCTGAAGTATTTAAGGTATCTCGACATCTCAAAGACTAGCATATTTTTACTGCCAAATAACATCACTAAGCTCTACAATTTGCAAACCCTAAAACTCAGATGGGTTCACGAGGTTCCAAAAAATTTTGGACACCTTATTAACTTGAGACATTTTTGCTTCGGAAGTATTGTCGAATCTCAGGATTGCATGCTTATTGGGGTAGGGCGATTGACTAATCTACGGACGTTACCTTTCTTCACAGTGAACCGGGACAGGGGATGTCACATTGAGGAATTGGGAAGTTTGGACAATCTTAGTGGTGACTTAACCATTTTCGGGCTTGAGCATGTGGAAAACTATGCAGAAGCAAAATATGCAAATTTATCTAAGAAGTCACATATTCGTACATTAAGATTTTGTTGGGCTACCCCTAGGTGTGCAATGCAGTTTCAAAATGATGAGAGAATCAACAACAAGGTTTGCAATGATGAGGATGTCTTGGAAGGTCTTGAACCTCATTCGAATCTGAGAGGTTTAACAATCAAAAACTTTGCCGGCGTGAAATTTCCATCATGGGTGATGGCAGAAAGTCAGCCATTTTCAACACTTTGCAACTTGGTGAAAATCAGACTGTGCAATTGCAACGGATGTGAGCGAATCCCTCCACTCGGGCACCTTCGGTATCTCAAAGTTGTTAAGATAATTGGGATGGGTAATGTGAGAGTTATTGGAGCAGAATTCTATGGCAAGCATGCCGCTGGTGGTGGTGTGAGTACTAGCAGCAGTGGGGCAGCTGAAGTTACGATATTTCCTTCACTGATAAAACTCACTCTAAAGCAAATGCCAAGGCTAGAGAAATGGTTGGAAGCAGTGCAGCAATCGGGTTCAATGCGTGTATTTCCTTTCCTGAAAAAGTTGAAGATTAGAATGTGTTCAAGTTTAAAAACCGTGCCAAGTCATTTTCCTTCGCTAAGAGAGTTGATCATTTCTGGTTGTAATGGGTTTTCATATTTTCCAAACAATCTACAAGCCTCCATCTTTGAATTGTCTATATCGGGATCCCCCAATCTGAGTTGTTTACCAAACAACCTTAAGGCTCTTGTGAAATTACATTTAGAAGACTGCAATAGTCTAACAGATGTACCCCAGCTGCCATCTATAAGCGAAGTATCTATTTCGGGATGTACGCAGTTGATTGGTTTACCAAGTTTAACCCAAGTCTTTCCACTTGGCAACAAGAACTTTATATTAGAAGTTGTGATAAGTTAACAGGTATGCCGGAGTCTTTGAATTGTCTATTGCAAAAGGTTGACAAGTTTGCCAGAAGAACTGGGCACAACTCTCCAGGAATTGCATGTTAGCCGTTGCCCTGCTATGGTGTGTTTTCCAGATTTTCGATTTCTCCAGAAATTGAAGTTCAAAGAGATCTCAGAAGAGCTTGATTATTTCCCGTGGCCTTCCTCCTCCACTTCTACTACTTGTGATGATGTTGCAGTAGAAGATAATGATGATGACGACATTCAACCACGGTCTATTGATTACCGCATCCAATGCCTACAATTTGTAGAGTTGAAATTTTAAAGGGTGGCCGGTGATCAAGTCACTCCCCGAGTGGCTGGCAAACTCTCCTCTCTTCAGTCTCTGATTATATGCCCTCTGTGGAAGCAATAAGACACCTCACCAATTTAAGTCAATTGGTAATTTATGGTTCTTCGCTTCTAATATATAGATGCACCAAGGATTCCCACGCCGATTTCCCATGTTACTACAATCAACATCAATAAGAGTGTAACCTGTAAGTTATTTATACAGTCATTTACATTCATTTATTCATGTCCATTCTCTTCACGCATAACTATTATTTTTTTGAAAGCGTTTCACGTACTTTATACATGTAAATATTTATTTAAATTCTGTGTATCTCTCTATCTCTTTCTGTCTCACCATACATACTCACCCTCACATACATTAGCAGCCCAATCGATCTAGTAGTAAGTTAAGTAAATTAGTTGTACCCTGCCAGAATATCATTTACAATGCTAAAATTCAATTTCGACCGTGAATTTCTGTTAAAATCAGTAAGCTAATGTTCTCCCGCATATTTGACAAGCACAAGCTGGTTAACAAAATTTGGATTTCTATCTTTTGCAGCTAGTGTTTGACCAAGATGTAAACTAGAATAATCTAAGCTGTTTGGTGTTAATTACCACTGGTTGTCAACTTCAATGGTACTTCTTTTGGTCTAGATGTTTATAAGCCATAGGCATTGCCTATACATATGAACAAATAAACGTTATTTTAGAAGAAGTATAGGGATATAGAATAGGAAGCCTCAAAGTTATACTATTGTCTCACTAACTCTACAAGGAGGTCCAACAGCTTACTGTTAATATCTTTATGGGAATTTTTATTTGTTAATGTGATTGACAGAAAATTAAATGATTATGAAGTTACTGATGCATGTTTTCCTCTATTTTTCAGGAAGTGAATTCGGCTTCAAATCCGGAAAGATAGGACGGGGACGAATAGAAAAGGTGATTGCTTGCCGGTATAATTAGCCTCTGTTTCTTTTTCTCTTATTGGATTATCTTTACGTACAACGTTATAGTTGCTGGATTTGAAACCATCAATTGGTGGCTTGTTATATGTATACATGCTAAGTCTGATGAATTTGCTGGAACTCTGATCCCATTTTTCAAACTCTGATGTGGAATTTATTGTCTCAACAATTTGAACCCTTAATTAGTTTATTGTTGCATGCGTGAAGGGGCATAATGCATGCATTGTAGTATTGTAGCCAGAAAATTGGACATCTAATTGTGACATCTGGTTATTCTGCAGGATAAAAGTTTTATGGTATGTGTGATTGAAGACTGAAGCAATGCTACGATTTGGAAATTTATGTGGAACCTCTCCTCCCTTCAATCTCTCTCTATTTACATATGCAAGAAGCTGATGCATATGCCATCTGTGGAGGAAATGAGATGCCTCATCAAATTAAGTCAACTGGAAATTTACTCCTCTCCAATTTTAATAGAATGATGCACCAAGGATTCCCGCCCATGGTGTGACTGGGAATTGAAGAAATCTACCCATCAAGGTAAGGAAGCGCAATCTTCAACATGAAATATCTTTTTGCCGAGCACTCTATATACATTGTTGGTCCTTACTATGTTCTAATGTGATCCTTATCTTAAAATTTAGTATGTTAATCTTGTCATTTCTCTCGTTTTTCTTTCTCTCTTTAGTTGCCTTGTCCCATTGTTCGTCTCCTAAGGCAGAGCTTATTGAGATGAAGTTATTTTCGATGCAACTTAAACCTTTAAGCATCGTTATTGTTATTTCCTCATTTCTCTAGTGCATGAGATAATCAAGTGAAGCATTTGTTCCTCAAAGAATATGAAAAACATATGTAGTATTTATATTTTTGAATTCTCTAAAAGTGAAGCACCAAAAATATTAAAACAAAGGGAATTTATGAAAGATCCATTTAAAATATCGAGTCTCTCTCAAATTTATAACTCTATTCTTGGCGGCTTAGAATGTGGTTTTATGAATCACGTTGAAAACTTCATTATACATGGACTAGAATTTTAATTCATTATACGTAATTAATTAAGTTGTCAATGTCATTAAATAAGGGATTAACAGTAGTTGGGAATATTTTGAAACATAATTTTACTTGTAACCAATATATTAGGTGGAGAAAAACAACAATAAATAACACTAAAAAAAAAAACACTCATCTATAATCTCTTTTAGTTCTCTGTAACTAACTCGTTACTCGAACAAAATTGATTTATGAGGGTAGAAAGATGCACCGACAGTTCCTGCCCAGAGTGGGAAAAGATTTCTCATATTAATACAATCTGCATTGATAAGAGAACAATCAGCAAATTACTTGTACATTCTGCTTAGCTCGCTCTGCCCCCTCCCCAACCCCCCCAAAAAAATAAATCACAGCACTACAGTGAGATCGATGAGGAAGTAAGCAGTAAGTTAATTGTATAGTCCTTTCTATGGAAATATTTTTTTTGCTGATAGCAAATGTTGCCAGAATATCATTTTTTTACTCTTTTTGAAAAAATATTTAGAATTGGAATGTTTATTTGCTGATTTAGTGAAGTGAATTGAGGATCGAAGCAAACACATTACTTTATTCTTACGTTTGCCCCTTTTTTTTGATTTTTTTATTATTATTTCCAAGGACTTGGAACTTTTTATTTGTTCGATAAGTTTAATCGTTTTGTAAAACTTGCACAGATAAGCGAGGCACATAGGCAATTGAGGGTCCAAACAAACACATGACTTATTCTAACATTTGGCTGTTAATGTTTGTTATTTAAATTCGAATTCGAAGGATTTATATTTATATCTGTTTGAGTTAAATTGTTCTTGACATTGCACAGGTGAGTTGATGACGCCGGGTAAATGAAGGTTTTTGACTATGGAAATCCAGATTTCATCTTCTGCAAAGGTGATCTCATTTCCAGAACATTAATTTTGAAAGAACTATCATTTGTAGCTCAACGTAATTAGAATGAGATTATAAGCTTCAATGAGTAAATTTATTTGGAGTAAACAAATTGGAAGTATATATATATATATGTATACTCATAAAGATGAAACCAAACTATCATAAATTTTAATTGCGGCCGTGAATTACTTGAAATGAGTAAGCTATTATTCTCCTTCATATGTGAAGAGCACGTTCTGATTGATGCAAACAAAATAACGTATATACGTACATGGGTTTGTAACTTTTGCGGCTAGTGAGAATCATAAAGGAGGCAACATCGATGAATTGAAGCTCCGAATGAAGGACCATCATGATGGTAAGTTACTCTTCTGCTATTGCATATATGAAAGAAGTTTCCACCATGATAAAGTGTTCAAGAAAAGTGAAAAATAAAATCTCAAGGTTAATAAGCAGTAGGCATTAATTGCATTTTATTTTTTGGAAGAAATTTGGAACTAATAATTTAGGAATACCTATATTATTTTGCTGCAATACAGAAGAAGGATAATTGATTTAACCATTTCTACAATGCATCTCTCTTTTTCCGCTGTTTTGTTTTGTATGTGGGGAAGACTGTATAGATCCATCACTAGTTGTTTGAATATATTTTCCATAAGTACTAGTCATTTTCAGTTTTCCATATGATGAAAATACAGCCAATTATGACAGCTTGTACATAAAAGAGCTATAAATTCGTTTCGATATACAACCTGATGATCATGTTGGCTTTTGATGTTCAAATTAGATGTTCTAAATCCTTTTTCTTTTCTTTTTTTTCTTTATTGCTTTTTTAGTGTCTATTTCAGTATTAGTATACAACAAGTGTTGTGTTACAAAGGAATTGAAGCCACTTAAGCAAATTGAGTGGTGATTGGGAGTTGGACAAGACCTGTTAAGTAGCAGCTCTTCTATTGGATATATATCGGCTGGTCTTTGATAAGGTCAGATGTGATTTTATCTTATTTGTCCTCATTTACATTGTGAATTTTCAAGTTTCTACTTAACTCAGTTTAAATGACTTGGCGTCCCTTTGTTCCTCACTCTTTTATAAGGAAGTGCACTCTTCAACACCAAGTGGCTCTTCAACACCCGTTGTTTGAATATATTTTGCTTAGGACTCTACATACATTATTGGTCCACACTTTCTTCTAACAGGATGCTTAACTTGAAAATTAGGGAGTTAATCTTTTCCATATTTCTTGCGTTTTTCTTTTTCTCTCTTTAGTCACCTTGTCCCTTGTTCCCCTCCCTAAGGCAGAGCTGATTGAGGTCAAACGTCATTTTCGATGCAATTTAATACCTTTATGAATCCTCTCTGTTTTTTCCTCTTGTATTCTGTGTGTGAGATGATTAGGTGAAATAGCATGTTGACGGAAATGTGTATTGCTGTGTCAAAGGTTGCGCCGAAGCTACGATTTTCCTGCTGTTGGTGGAAATATTCTTCAACTGGAGCTAAATCTATTGATTCAAGTGGATGAGAATTTTGTGTTGTTCAGGCAGAGTTAGCAATGATTGAAATGTAAGCCTTAGCAATTGTAGCTTCAGAAAATGGACGAGAACTTGTGTGCGTCGAGTTATGTCTTCTATTCTTGGCTGGCATTGATTCAAGTGGAACCATACAGTCCTTGTTCAATTGTAGATGGTGCTGCTGACGGTCCATCAGAATGGAGTTTATGCTTACTATTTAACTAGAACTTATTCTGTTAATTCAGGTGGATGGAATTACAAACTTTTCAGGCCGAGCTATCCATGGTTGAAATGAAGTCATAGCCAGTGGAGCTTCGTTAAATGGACAAGCACTTGTCTCAGTGTTGATTCGAGGTGAATTATACATTCTTTGTTCAAGCGAAGTAGTTGTTAGTGGTTGAAAGGAAGCCAGTGCAAATTGAGAGATTGTAAATTGTATTTTTCACACTAAAGAACTTTGGGCACTTGTGTCACTCTTGCAAAACAAACCAGCTCTCTATCTCCCGAGCGCCCGATCAGTGGAACAAGAGATCAATATATAGGGAATACTCATGTTGATGCAGTTCATTCACTTTATTTTTTCTTCTCCTTTTTGGTATTGTTATCTTCATCAACAATTGTAATTCCTTCCCACTCAAAAGATTCGATTTTTAATACAATTACAAGTTTTTGGTTCTGATTGATTTATTGATGAATTTTATATATTATTTACTTTTGGTTGAGTTATATACTTGATTTTGATGTCGCTTGGACTCAATTCTATTTGACACACCAGAAACTTCATGTTAAACAGTCATCAAAGAAAATGATCATGTATTCATGTTAAATTTTAGCAATAAGATATTTTTTTTTGGATAGTTTCGCTGAGCATTAAATATCTATGATGCACGGACACTCTCCCGGAGGCCGCGTATCCTGTCCGACACGTGTCCGACACGGGGACACGCTGGGACACGCTCGGACACGCTCAGGACACGCGTGTCGGAGAGTGTCCATTTCTTTATTATTATTTTTTTTGACGGACACGTTCAGGACACGTTTGGGACACGTTTTGGACACGTAAATGGGGTCAATGTCTAAAATACATAAAAATATGGGGTGAAAATATGGGGTAAAAATAATAAAAGTAAAACTTAAAAATAAAACAAATAATTTCCCTCTTTTAAGTCTACCCGTAAAGCCCCGTTCCCAGCCACCATCGAAACGAACCCTAGCCCCAGCTCCAAGCTCCCAACTCCCAGCCATCGACTACGGATCTCCCTTTCCCGTCTCAGCCATCGACGACAGCTTGGTGATAAACAGGTAAGCTACTCTCACTCTCTCTCTCTCTCTCTCTCAGTGTCTCTATCTCTATCTCCGTTCTCCACTCCACTCCATCTCCGTCTCTCTCTCACTGCTCACTGCTCATTGATTGCTCTATTCTCTACCTGCTATGTCCACTGTGTTGCAATGTCCCCTGTTTTGCTATTTCGACTTGCTCTTTCCTCTTCTAGCTTGATTCCACACTTGATTTCGAAAATTATGGCTACTCGAAAATTTTCCAGAAGTGTTGAGCCGGAGTTGGAGTCGGTGGTATTTGGGGATGAAGCTCAAATGTGGAGGCGGTTAATGTTGATTGAATGAGTGATTGTTATATTTATATTATCCTTTTGGTTTTTGTTATTCTATGGGGATGAGAACTTCTATGTTCTTTTATGTTTTAATTATGGAACAATTTTTGTGATGCTTTAATTATGGAACAACGTATTGCTCATGTTTTGAATATTTGCTATTTGGGCTACTAATGCAATATATTTTCATTTTATTGCAATCTTAAGTATTTATAATGTTCATTGCATATAATTAATTAATTAATTAATTAATTAAGAACGTGTCCCCCCTACGTGTCGTATCCTACATTTTGGAAAAATTGCGTGTCGCATGTCGCGTGTCGTGTCGAAATGCGTATCCCGTGTCGCGTCCGTGCTTCATAGTTAAATATACAATATATTCTTCTTGTTTTTATTGATTCATTGATTACTTCTTATTGCATCGTTTGGTTACATTGTATTGGCTGGTTTTATTGATTCTTCCACATGGTTAAATTCCAAACAAGGGGTTTCTCGGTTTCTCAGTGAATTGTGTATAAATTTTGTATGTTTTCTAACTGCCCTCTTAGCGACTTCTTGTGAACCCAGCCTAACATGCATGTGTGACGGACAGCGAGCTAGAATTTTTAGATGTTGCTAGTTAGAGTCGAGATTGTTTGTGTGCGACTCTAGCCTGACGATTTAATGGGAGGAGATTGTAATGACTCAAAATATCCACATCGATAGTGTAATGAGAAGGTCTTTGGTATACATGTGAGTTAAATGAGCTTAAATTTCAACTTGGTTTAATGATATATCAAGAATTTGGTACATTTTAGCCTGTTAATTGATGCTTTGGAAAATATATTTTCTTACATTTATTGTGTTATTAATGTTTTTAAGTTCTTGGAATTAAAATAAGAAATTTTGTTTTTGAACGAAGTAATTCGAAGTTAAAACAGCATGATGCCTAGCATAGTTGGCACTACCAATGAATTTTTTTTCATAGCAACCCATGGAAAAATGCCAGCGAGAGTGATATTTATTTTTGGGCCATAAATAATCAGCCATTTAAAGATAGCCCACAACTGGGCCTAAGGCCAATTCTACCCAATTAAACCCTAGAGCAGCCAAGCAAATAAATATATATAAAAAAAATGGGGTTTGCCGCACGAAAAGGAGAGAGGCAGTGTACAACAGCTTATTAGTTTTATTAAGAGCTTAAATTTTCTTATCTTTTCTTTTGATTAATTAAAGAGCAGACTTGTGGTATTTTAAATTCACAGTTCTAATTCAGCAGACTTAACTTTTATTTGCAATAATTATTCTCTTCAAGCATCGGAGCATTGTGGATTTATTTTGGAGCAGTTTGGTTTTATACAATTTAATTTCAAATTTCTCTTTAATTTTTTTGTGCATACTTGAAATATTTAATTTATTTAATTATGTACTATTTAATTATATTTTGTATTTTAATTACAAGCATACTATGTTAACTTTATTTTTTAGAGTTGAGGATAAATATATTCAATTAACTCCACCAGTTTGAAAGCTTTATGTCATGCGATTTAATAATAGTTTTTAGAAATTTAAAAGTGATAAGAAATTAACCTTTCAACCAAGAAAAAAAAATAGTGATAAGAAATTACATTCTATTTGGTCTCAACATTTATATAATAAAGTCACAAAAATCTTTTTTAAAGTGCCATTGAAATTGTGTTTATCATGTGACTTAGGAAGTCTGGACACTTTTAAGATATTGACGTGTCCGTGTCATATTCATGTCAGAAACTTCAACAAACAGTCATTGTACACATGTTTAACACCTATTTTTACTGTGTCCATAATTTACGGCCCCGTTTCTTAACAACGTGTAAAATGATATAAAAAATAACTAATTTGTGTAAGAAGTTATAAAATAAATTGAGGAATGTGGTCAAATACTTTCCATTTCATACTCATTTTTATGAGTATATGTTTTCCTTAATTTTTTATTTTTTGTGGAATTTTTTTCTTTCTCACCACCAAGAGATTTTTTATTTATTTATGAAAAAAGATAAAAAAGTAAGAGTTAATCTCATCACACGACTCAACTTATTTTTCAACTTCACATACAAATCAATTTTGTTTTCTTACTACTTTTCATATTGCTATCAAATAAAGCTTAAGTATATAAATTTTATTTAGGGCATGTATCCAACACTTCTTGGATACTCTCGGATAAATGTCATCTACTTTTATTATAATGAGATAAAACTTTATTTTATTTTGCATAATAAATTTAATTATGTAAAAACCCTAAAAGAAGGCTTATAATAATTTTTTTAAAAAAAATTATAGATGAAAGAATATGGGAGGAATAGAATTAACATCTTAATCTCATATAACATACATATATTTGATTAAAAATATTTTAATAATATAAGATATTGTTATTACTTTGATCATATAAATCTTAAGTTTCATTTTTGCATAATATATATACATACTTAGACATTTATTAGCCATCTTCAGTGTGTTCATATTATCATATCTTTTTAGAATTTGACACGTTATCATCTCTGTATCTTGTGTCAGTATTCATGCTTCACAACCCGTGACAGTATTGCTCTTAATAAAATAGAAATCGGGTGAAAATTTTCTTATATTATTGTATTTTCACACAAGACCCAAGATCAAACATTTTAATATAATAGGAACATCCTTTATTACCATAACCAATGGCAAGGATAAAATTTGAATTAATTATATTAAAATTTGATATATGTACCCATATTAATATATATTTAAACATAAAAATTGTTCCGTACCATGAATCGTTCCAATTTGCTAATTATAATCCTTACGCCAATTATTTCCTAATTTGCATTTCTATTTATCCTTACGAGATTCGTAACATAATATCAAAATGTTCTACAAAATTATGAATTCCATTAAAAACTTGGTTATAAAAACTTTAGATTTAGGCCATAAAGAGGGATTCCCCCACTTTAACAAAAAGAAGGGATATCTATTTGGAGGGGTATATAGATGATTTTTTTTTTGAAATTTTGTAGAGATGACCTATATACTAAGTAGATCACCTCCACCAAATTTCATAACAAAACTCAACCTAGAAGTGGGTGTATTGAAAAATTGATATATATGCGCATTTTTGACCGTTGAAATTTTTGATGATCATCTTACCAACTTCTGGGTTGAATTTTTTAATAAAATTTGGTGAAAATGATCTATTCATAATATAGATCATGTCTACAAAATTCTAAAAAATAATTCATCAATTTAACCCTGTAAATGGGAATCCCTTCTTTTTGCTAAAGTGAGGAAATCCAAATTTACAAATTTTAATTGCAAATTTGCAAGAAAATTTTTAGTAAAAAATATTACAATCTCCACTTCAATACAAACCAACATAAATTTATAAGTTAATGGTGGATCGATGACAAATTTGAGTGATTGTTGAATTTATTTGTTTAATACAAAATAATTAAGATTCAATTATGAGTTCGTTCTTAACGAATTCGAGTAATCCGTTAAATCACTTGTTGTTAGAAAAATAAAAATAAATAGATCTAAAGTTTATTAAATTAAGAAAATATCATATAGTATATATATAAAATGGGAGAACTAGTCCCATTGTCTCCTATTTCGCCACATGTACATGTAATAAATATTCTTCTTTTATTTAATTTCGTATATATATAGAAGTGTCGTTCCTTCCTCTTCAGTTGAAACCCTTTTCCCATTCTTAGCTCTGTACAGTGTTTGTAACCTTTCCCCTTCCCCAACTCAACACCATATTAATGATGGATAAGCCTTCATTAATATCTTCCTCTGGTATAAAAGAAAGAAGAGACCCATTTGCATTACCTTCAGCTGTTTGTGAAAGGTAAAAATTCTATTTCCTTCTTTGATTTCATAGTTTCTTTGCCTCACATTGACATCGATAATTTTAAGGATTTGAAAGCAAAGATAAATTTGGATTTGAAATCAAAGAAGAGACCCATTTGCTGTTGTAGAATTCATCATTCATCGTCTGAAAGCAGTCCGGCAAATTGGGGAAAATCCAACCCCCTTTTCTTTCAATAATTTATTAAGTTCAAAATTAATTGCAAGACATGCATATAAATATGTTTCTTTCTCTATATTGACAAAGAAAACTACTCATATGGGGCATAACGTGCAGTATTAAATTACGTAAAGAGATTAGCATATGAGGAAAAGTACTGTTGGTTGCTTTCATTAAAGGGGTCAAACATGGAAATAGATGGTTTGTATCATTTATATAATATAGTGGCTGCGTAAATTAGAAGGGATCATTATAATATCCTCTATGTGTCTTCGTCGCATTGACATAATTTTATGTATTATTTTCGAAACTATTTTTCCTTTTCCGTAATCATTTTACAAGGGTCGTAAACGATGCAGAAATATATATATATATATATATATATATGTATGTATGTATGTAGAAGTGCAAATGAAAATATATGTGCGTAAAATATAGGACAATCTGAGATTTGGGAACAAATCCAAGGTAGAAAACAAGAATTGCACTTAATTCAATCTCTATGAAGTTCAAGAAAATAAAAGAATAAGTTTATTGAGTGAAAATAAAAGAACAAGTTTATTGAGATCATTGTTTATGATGCAGCTTAGTGCCACACTTGACATCGAGGACTTTGCATACGGGAAGGCCAACAATATTTCTAAATTAAGTGAGTGCTTGATTATATTTACAGTTCTTGCTTAATTGACATTTTGATTCATATTTAGACCAGAAGGAGAGGATATGTATAGTTGCTTGGTATATTTCAGCCTTTGTGTAGTGACTTGAAAGATTCCTATATCACAAATGTTAATAAGATTTTTTTTAATTGCCATGTGTAATTATATTTATTGCAATATATATATATATATTTATATAGTATATATATATAAAATGAGAAGAGTGAGAAAAATTTATTGCATTAAATGTTAATAAGGTTTTTTAATTGCTATGCGTATGCAATATATTTAAATATATACTATTAGATTTTATATAGATACAATTATTTATATATACTATTTATATTTAGTTGCCACACATATTTATATTTATTTCATTATATATATACACACTATTATATATTCACAAGGCTTTAATATTTATTTTTTACATGAATTTTGTACTAAATTTCTAATGCTATTGTTTAGTAACATTCCTTTAATCCCTTTCTTTTGTTTCTATAAAATTCCTACAATTAAAATGAACAGTTATATATCTCTAATTTAAAATTCATCTAATAAAAAAAAAAAAAATTTTTTTTTATATAAATTTATGAATGAGTCCGTACATTGCACCGGTTAAAAAACTAGTTTATATTTATTTTACGGTCTATAATTTTGAATAACGATATTAGCATTAAAAAATTATTTAATTTTAATTTAATAGGAAATTAATTTGATTTGACTATCTGTAATCAAAACTTTGAAGATCATCGAAGTCTTTTATTATTCTTGTTTTACAGATCTCAACCCATTGTTTCTTGTTCGATCGATCGATCGAGTTCCAATAATTAATTAATCAAGCGAGCGAATTCAAGAAGATGATGACTGAAACTCTACCGTTGATTATTGCGAAAGAAATGATGAGCAAGCTGCTCTCCTTCGCATCTGACGAAGAAATTATGAACCTCCTCTCATCGAAAGAAGAGCTCAAACGTCTGCAACAAACTGCGGAAATGGTTCAAGCTCTACTCTTTGATGCTACCACCAACAGAGAGACCGGATTCGGATCTGTTCAAATTTGGCTGGAGAAACTCAACATTGTAGCCTATGATGCTGATGCAATGTTGGAAGACTTCAATTATCAAACACTTCAATGGAAGGTAGAGACTAACCGAAAGGTAAGTGACCTATTTTTACCCACAAAAAACATGACTCACAAGATTTTAAGTATCAATAAATCTCTAGATGAGATTTATGAAGAAGGAACTCAAATCGGACTTATTAGGCTACAAGGGGTGAAATCTCTAGATGTCAATGTCGAAGATACTGAAATCCTGCTGACTCACCCGTACGTAGATGATTCGGGAGTTTTGGAAAGGGAGGCTGAGGTGTCAAAGTTAGTAAACCAACTCTGTTTTTCTGAAAACGAAAACAATTTATCTTTCATGGCCATAGTAGGAAGGGGGGTTTGGGTAAGACGACGCTTGCTCGGCTGGTTTGCAAGCATGACAAGGTGGTGAGGCATTTTGATGAAATAATATGGATTACTGTATCCTGTAGTTTTGACGTAACAAGGATTTTATACGAGATGGTACAATCTCTCACCGGGAAAAATCACCAGTTGTCAAATGTCGATGAAATCGTTAAAAATGAGCTAAGGGGAAGATTAAAAGGAAAAAGATATTTCCTTGTATTAGATGATGTATGGAATAAGGATAAACATAAATGGGGTCGCTTGATAACGGCTTTGTTACGAATAGATGGTTCCCGTGGAAGCAAGATTATGGTAACGACACGCATGCAACACTTTGTTGGAATTGCGCGATATTTTAATATTTTTCATTTGAAAGCTCTCTCACAAGACGAAAGCTTGAGCATGTTTAAGCAGAGGGCATTTGCAGAGGGTGGACCAACAGAGACGCAAAACATGGTGGATATAGGTAGAGCTATTCTCATAAAGTGTAACGGTTTGCCATTAGCAATAAAGGCTTTAGGAGGTTTACTGTACTCTAAGAAGTCTGAAACTGAGTGGCAGTCATTCCTATGCAGGTGGGAACGTTGGTTTGATCAAAGTCAGGGAGCCCTACATGCCCTAGAGCTATGCTACGAGCATCTACCGTCACCACTGAAGCATTGTTTTGCATTTTGCTCGATTTTCCCCAAAGATTTCAACTTTGAAAAGAGTAATTTAATACAACTTTGGATGGCCCTAGGATTGCTTCGTTGTCCTCCCAAGATTAGTGATTTGTCGATGGAGCATATTGGCAACAAGTATTTCGATATTTTGTTTTTGTATTCCATGCTACAAGATGCAAAGAAGGATGAGTACAACTCTGTCATAAGTTGCAAGATGCATGATCTTTTTCACGATCTAGCGCAACGTAAATCAGATAATTATTGCTCAAATTTGGAGGCTGGTCATCTGAATGGCGATTCTAATGTTGTGCATTTGTCCTTGATCTCTTCCTCAAGAAAAATACCAGAAATTTCGATGAAAATTTGTTCGGGACTGCAGACTTTAATCCTAAAAGGTGGTCTCGATGGCAAGTTGTTAGCGAGCTTAAAATGCTTGCGTATTCTAGTTTTAGAGAACTATAGCATCACAGAGTTGCCGGATTCGATAGAGATGCTCAAGTATTTAAGGTATCTCGACATCTCAAAGACTAGCATATTTTTATTGCCAAATAACATCACCAAGCTGTACAATTTGCAAACCCTAAAACTCAGATGGGTTCACGAGGTTCCAAAAAATTTTGGACACCTTATTAACTTGAGACATTTTTGCTTCGGAAGTATTGTCGAATCTCAGGATTGCATGCTTATTGGGGTAGGGCGGTTGACTAATCTACAAACGTTACCTTTCTTCACAGTGAACCGGGACAGGGGATGTCACATTGAGGAATTGGGAAGTTTGGACAATCTTAGTGGTGATTTAACCATTTTTGGGCTTGAGCATGTGGAAAACTATGCAGAAGCAAAATATGCAAATTTATCTAAGAAGTCACATATCCGTACATTAAGATTTTGTTGGTCTACCCTTAGGCTCGCAATGCAGTTTCGAAATGATGAGAGAATCAGCAACAATATGTGTAATGATGAGGTTGTCTTGGAAGGTCTTGAACCTCATTCGAATCTGAGAGGTTTAATGATTGAAAACTTTGCTGGTGGGAAATTTCCATCATGGATAATGGTAGAAAGTCAGCCATCTTCAGTGCTTAGCAACTTGGTGAAAATCAGACTGTGTAATTGCAATGGATGCGAGCGAATCCCTCCACTCGGGCACCTTCAGCATCTCAAAGTTGTTAAGATAATTGGGATGGGTAATGTGAAAGTTATTGGGACAGGATTCTATGGGAAGCATGTAGCTGGTGGCGGAGGGGCAGCTGAAGTTACGATCTTTCCAGCACTGCGAGAACTCACTCTAAAGCAAATGCCAAGCCTAGAGAAATGGTCAGAAGCAGTGCAACAATCGAGTTCGATGAGTATATTTCCTTGCCTGGAAAAGTTGAAGATCAGAATGTGTTCAAGCTTGAAAACCGTGCCAAGTCATTTTCCTTCGCTAAGAGAGTTGATCATTTCTGGTTGTAATGGGTTTTCATATTTTCCAATCAATCTGCAAGCCTCTATCTTTGACTTGTCTATATCGGGGTGCCCCAGTCTATGTTGTTTACCAAATAACCTTGAGGCTCTTGTGAAATTACATTTAGAAGGCTGCAATCGTCTAACAGATATACCATGTCTGCCATCCGTTAGCGAAGTATCTATTTCAGGATGTACGAAATTGATAGCTCTATCAAATTTGACCCAAGTCTTTCCACTTTGCGATAGGAACTTTATATTAGAAATTGTGGTGAGTTAGCATTCCAGGATGTACGAAGTTAATACATCTCTCTTTTTCCCCTGTTTCGTTTGTATGTAGGGAGAGTCTAGAACCTCCACCAGTAGTTATCTGAATATTTCTGTAAGCACGTACTAGTCATTTTCAGTTTTCACTAAGAAGAAGCTTTTGACTGCTTGTACAAACAACTATATAATTTTGATGTGTGTGTGTCTCTCTCTCTCTCCTTTTTTTTTCTTCTATTAAATTCAAGTAAAGAAGAAGGTTGTCTATCGGATAAAGAAGAAGATGTGATTTTTATCACTTGGGTCATCATTTATATTCTGAACATTTAAGTTCCCTTTAAATGACTTATGGACAGCCTTTTGTTTCTTCACTCTTTCATGGCCAAGTTTGATATTATTGCATCTTCTCAGGGCGATGTTCCACATTGTACATTTCTATATATGTAAACGGATTTCTATGTTTTGATGAGAGAATTCTATATGTCAACTTGCACAGGTGTCAAGGGGTCATGGAAGAGAATTCCATAGACGAAGTGTTTGATTCAGGCAGAATTCCAACTTCTGCGGGCTGAATTTAAAATCAAAATCAGTAAGTTAATGTTCTTGCTTCTGAATACAATTTTCCTTTTCTATATGGCCAATAATATGTACTCTAGTGCGTTTTGGACTTGTAACTTAGAATTCCTAAAACTAATTTTGAACTTGGATGATTAACCTTTATTGTTTAAATAAAGTGCAGAGATTTTCGAAGGATGTGGAGTATGTGGATGTTCTTTAGGATTACAATGGCAAAGATTTCATCTGTTGTTGTGGAAGCCTTCACACATAAGAACTCCAAACCAATGTCTTTAATGGTGCTCTATAAATTTCTCCTGCTTTTGTCGATGCAAACAGCCATATGCTTGAGAGTTGACTCCTGGTGGCATCGATAACAAATAAGTAGATTTCTTCAAAATTTTGTTGGACAGTTTCATAATATCCCAAGTACCGTACTCTTTGTTCTATAAACAAAAGATTGCAGGTATGGCTGCAAATTGAAGAAATATGCCCATCAAGATAAGCAAGCGCAATCCTCAAACATGATTCTTATCTTGAAGTTTTGTAAGTTAATCTTCTCGTTTATCGCATTGTTCTTTCTCTATATAGTAAGTTAAGTGATTTTCAATGCATTTTCAACCTTAATGAGGCCTCACAGTTTTTTCCTCATTTCTTATTCGTTTCTTATGTATATGAGATACTTAAGTGAAATATATAGCATGTTGCAGTCTTGTATTGCTGTGTCAAAGCCTCAAAGGTTCCACCTTGTGTAAAAGACTTAAATGGTTATTCTTTTTACTCATAGATGTGGAATAGATTTTTCTTTTAGATAATTGGCCCTCTGCTTGTTAATTATTAAGGGCATGCATATTTAGAAATATAATATAGGAAATTTTGCAGAACACACGGTAGAACTCAACCCCAAAAGATACCTTGAATTCTTTAGTAACCAGGCAACGTGGGACCTCTCTTTATATAGTACACTCTGTGCTAGCATTATTGATGGCAGTGAAAAAGTTTCTGTTTGACATACGTATACAACTAGTATTATGTTACTACAGCTCTCTCTTTTGATTTGTTTATATAATTTTTGATTTTTCCTTCCCTATTGTTTCAACTAAGCTTTTATCGGCAAACGGAGTAATTCGGAGAAGGGATAGGGACAAGATAAAAGCAGGTTCTCTCTTGGATGGGCTGGTATTTGATAAGGTCAGTGAGTTTATCGTTTCTCATTTAAATTGAAAAAGTTCTAAATGATCAATCCTTTCAATTATGTGCGCTCGTTACTGTAGGCGTCTCAATAGCATTCTTGAATTCAATTACAACTTGATTTATAAGTAAAAGCATCTCAGGGGAACGGCAGAGCTGAAGTAATCGCGTCGGATACTTAAGAAATTTTAAATAGACTGACATATGAGGGACTTGGCTCAACCTCAGGTGTTTGATGTTTTAATTTTACAATCTTTTTGTAATGTAGGGATGGAATCAATGCTAGTGGAAATTGTGCTTGTCATTGGTGGTTCAACTAAGAGTTTCTGCTGTTGGTGGAAACATGTTTGCTGTTGTATCATTGAAGTTGTTGCTGCTGCTGCTGCAGCCTGCTGATGTGTTATTCTTCAACTGGAGCTAATGATGTTGATACAGGTGCAAGTTTTAGCAATTGAAGGTTTCGAAAATTGACGAGCAGTCGTGTGTGTCATGTCTTCTATTCTTGGTCAATGTTGACTCAAGTTGAATTATTCGTTCTTTGTTGTCACATGCTGCCCCCCGCCATCCCATATTGTTCTCCACTGCAACCATTCTGTCCACAGCCTGCGCGCAGCACGGTACAATTACCACTCCTTGCCATTTCATGCCCATACTTAGCACTGCACCTATTTAGCGCCTCTGCACCCCATTCAACCTTGCCGTGCACACTCTTTTGCGCAGCTCGGTACAAATTGAAGGCCCCAAGGCCCCATTCAGCACCCCCTGCCTGCTTCCTCCTTGCCATGCTCACGCCCGTGTGCAACATGGTCCAGTAACCCCGTGGCTCTGTCAGCACCCCATGTTGCTCAATACACCAGCCCATGGCTTTTTCAGCTGTCCGACTCACCAATGATCCCACAATGACAACCATGCCCATCTATGTGTGCATGGTGCCATCAAGTAGAGGAGTCTTTATCATATGTAAATATTGTTGCACTTGCCATTGAGCTCAATTTTATTTTAGATTACCTTTGTCCTCTTTTTTTTTGTATAGTTGTATCTAATCCTAGGGAGCAGGCCTTAAGTCTCCCCATCACAATCTTACTCCCCTCGTTATATTTATACTCTTTCAAATATTTTTCTTCATGGTCTTAAGATTTTTCTCTGTATCCATAGTGGTAGATATTCTCTTTCTATAATTGAATATATTGATAATTTTGAATGATATATATATATATATAAACAAGGAACCAACAATCTTCTTGAACTTCAGGAGAAGATGAATATAAGAGTGGCATAACCCTAGAAAGGATTTTTGGGAATTGGGATGTGGCTTATGATTTAAGGATTTTTGTGGAGCAATTGAAGTCCAAAAGCGGTAATTTCGACGAAAATGTTACACAAATCGATGCAATTGAACAACAAGTGACCGAATTTGAAGTCGTAATTTCAGTGCTTGATAAATATGTTTCAATGTTAGAATCAAAAGTGCAATTTGTGTAATATTATCTCTATCAAGTTTCATGAAAAAATTCATCAATTTAAACATTTAGGCTCTGTTTGATAACCACATGGAAAAGGAAAATAAAAACACTTGATTTGGTAAGAAGTTAAAAAATAAGTTGAGGCATGTGATAAGATGTTATCTATTTCATGTTAATTTTACGAGTACATATCTTCATTCTTCATAATTTTTTGTGAAAATTTCTTCTTCTTCAACTAGCAAAGAAAATTTTCTCCATGAAAGAAAGCCACAAAATAAAAAATATCTCACAACATGTATCAACTATTTTCCAATTCTCACGAAAATCAATTGTTTTTATTTTTCTTTTTCATATTGTTATCAAATAAACCCTTAATTCTCAAAATACCCTCCAAATATTTTTCATCTTGTTATCAAATGGAACATTATTACTAGAATCTAAAAAGCTACAAGTGATTGGTGAGATGCATTTTATTTTTTATCACAGCCTAAAATAGCTAAATCCCATAAAAGATTGTAAAAGAAATAAATTAAAATAAAAAGATTTATAAGTTGCTCATCTCCGTTTTAACTTGGGTCTGTTTTAACTGACTTCAAATTAGTCTCCCAACTATGTAAGAACAGGCTAGTATAATTACAAAAAAAAAAAAAAAAATAGTGGGCCTATTTTGATTTCTTATAAGAAAAATAGGTCTGAGGCCCAATAGGGCGAGGATTTACATTACCTACCAAAATAATTGACTTATGACCCAATTAATCCGAGGTTCGAGTAACATCGTCTGCACTTTTCATTTTTACTTGTATGTAACTTGTGCAATGCACGGGACAGTATTAAAAAAATTATATAAATATAGTGAAAACATTATGAATAAAATTATATTTAAAAAATTATGTATTCTCAGATAATAGAATATATGAAAAGGTTTAAAAGTTAATGTTCAAACATAAACCTGTAAATATATATGAAAAACTTTGATATTCGGGTGTTGATATGTTTGGTTACATGTGTGGTAATTATGGTTAGAAAAATAGAAAGAAAGAAATAAATAAAAGTGTATAAATTTTGAAGGGTTCACATATATTAATAAGAAGAACATCAATATATTGGTAATAGTAGTCCTCGAACATATTCGCATAAAAATAAAATTGCAAATTAAAAAAAGTATTGGACTAAATTTAATATATTTTTTTCTAGGCCTTTTGCTAAGATTAAGTGTAGCAAAATCAAAGATATTGGATTGAAGCTGAAACTATGTAATCACAATAGCGGATAGCCACATTCAATCTGTGGAATTTCCTGTCCTCTTACACAGGCTTTCTTTCTATTTGTAGATATGAACTTATGAATTTTCCAATTAATATTTCTTGTATGCTGGCTTTATATATTAAACTGGAAATGAGGTAAAAGGTTTTGTGTGATAATGTTTTTCGCAAAAAAACCTACGAATAATATTTTTTAGAAATAAGGGCCTAAATATCATTATTATTCTAAAATAAGGGTTTTTATTTATCAATTGTGTTTTAAAATAAGGGCTTTGACATAGTGCAAACTTAACTTTGCACAAAATTGTGTTGAGTGCAAACTTAACTATGCACAAAATTGTGTTTTGTGCAAACTTAACTTTGCAAGCTAAAAAGTTTAATGCAAATTTATTTTGTTTACATTAATAACAAGTATATTCTTATGTTTTGATAACAAGTATATGCTTTGTGCAAACTTAGCATTGTATTTTATTAATAAATATGTTTTGATTATGTAATTTGTTAAAATTATTCTAAAGTACCGTCAACTAAACACTTATTTATAATAATATGCTAAAAAAGCATGTATTGCAAACTTAATTTTGCATGATTTCATAAAAAAATACAATTTAAAAATCTATTGCAAAATTAACTTTCCACTCCTTTTAGAGTTTGGTCAAATATAAGCCCTTAATTTATAGAAATGTTATTCCCTAATTCTTTTACATAATTTTTTTCGCACAAGCTTTATTTTTCAATATCCTGTATATTAAATGAATCTCCTTGTTGCTCAAGAAAAAAAAATGAAGTTTAAAAGAATTCTTGGAGACATGATAATTGTCACACAATTTGTTTTGCAAGATCGAGTTGGTCATCAATAAAAGCATATATTTTTTACTCGATCCTTTAAGTTTTTCTTGTCCACGGTCATGCATATGTTATAGAATCCTTCTCTCCCTCGAGCTCTTGATCTATTAAAACCTCTAAACAAAAACGATAAAATATGATTACAAATAAATAAGAAACAAAATATGATTGACAATACTCATAAAAAAAAAAAAAAAAAAAAAAAAAAAAAAAAAAAAAAAAAAAAAAAAAAAAAAAAAACAAGCTGAAGTAAATTAAAATAACACAGTTGATGCAAAAAGAAAATTCTAACATTTTTTTTGGACAAAGTATTCTAACATTATTATCAAATATAAAAGAAATAGAGACATATATGGAAAGAGGTGGAAGGTTATAGATATATGGGTGGAGGAAGGGTGAGAGAGAACCGAAGCAAAAGAGAAGTAATAGAACATATAAAGTTATTAGAATAAACATTTCAAATGGAAACTAAACTTTTGATCTAATACCACTTTAGCCATTAAATTTTAAAAACAAATCACTATAGTCATCCATTTTTGGAGTGAGTACCACTTTGATCATTCCGTCCAATTTGATTGTTAAATTTAATGTATTTGTGCGGTACATGATTTCATGTAAGGTCATTTTTTTCGTATTGCAACAAAACGACATTTTCCTCCGATGATTCTTGCCAAAATGAAACACACATTGTATAAAACATAGCAATATTTTCAACAAACAGCGTAACTTGGACTATTTTATAACCAAAAGAATCAAAATACGCTTAAATAAAGTTATGTGCCTTACACATGGTTTCATTCAGTTCAATCTAACAGTAAAATCGGAAGGAATGACCAAAGTGGTACTCACTTCAAAGTTGGATGATCAAAGTAGTTCATTTTAAAGTTTGATGGCTAAAGTGCTATTAAATTGAAAGCTTAATGGTCATTTGAACGGTTTATTCAAATTATTAATTAGTGTTCGTCTTAAATGGCAGGTTATTAGATCCAAAAATTGATATGTTGGCTTAACTGATAAAATATTGGTCTTAAACTAAAATTTAATGCGATAATAATGATATACATGCTACGAGAAAACTAGGTTTTTACGGCATTTATTTAGCCGCACTATAAGTAAATGCCGAGAAAAAAGTTTTTCCGGCATTTTTTAACAAAATGCAGGGAATTTACGGAATTTTGTACAAAATACCGGGAATTTATGGCATTTCATAACAAATGCCGCAAATTTGTGGCAATCTCTAATAAGTGCCGCAAATTTGCAGCGCTCTTCAATAAGTGCAAACTGTAATAATATTTTTCTCAGCATTTTGTACAAAACGTTTGGAGTTTATGCCATTCTATACAAGATGTAGTAAATTCTCAGTATTTTTTATCAAATGTTAGCAATGTTAATTATTTTTTTTAACATTTTGTATCAAATGCAAAAAAATCGGTTCATTATAGCAAATGCTAGAGGTTCATGATACTTTCGGACAAACACTAAAAGGTTATTACAAAATTTTAAGTTAGGAGATCTTAATTTAATAATACTTACCGAAAAGAATACAAGAGAATTATGATAATGCATATTTTTTACATAGTTTTATTTAATGATTAGAATATTGATTGAAATTATGTGAAAACCATTTGAATTAAATTTATTTGATGAATTTA